>ML808762.1:129461-148199 GCA_009831015.1 Picea engelmannii
TTCATATTGTGTCAAGAATGTTTCCAAGTCATTTAGTCCATGGAAACTGGGTGGTTCTCTGATTTCTATGCCTATCCATCGTACTACGCGATCTATTCTTGCACATCTTCTCTTGGATACTTCATGTAGTCTCTGCTGCCAGTTTTCTAACCTGGTGTCTGAGTCTGTTGCGCATGATATAATGCTCTGCCAACTGAGTACCCCATCTGCAGTTGGCTTTATGTAATCCTCATCACGCATAGTTTTTCTGTATAACTGGTCAATCCCCTCAAAGTTCAGGCACATGGGTTCTACGAACCTCCCCCCTTCTGATGGGTCTAGTGGTGCTATGACCCTGTAGTCTCCATATTCAAATTTCATTTTCCTTGTTTTCAAGTTAATTATGGCATGGTTGTCAAACACCCAATCCAGACCGAGTAGTGTCAGGTACGGTGTTGTGCCATCTACTATTTCAATGACTTCAAAGTCTAATTTAGTGTGCACTCCATCAAGATCTATTGTTGCTCCTTTCAGTCTACCTATTCATAGGACTCTATGCTAGTTTTCTATTTTTAATTGGACATTTGAGTATCCCAATGTTGGCTCTCCCATGAATTGCTAGGTCTTCTTGGGTAGCACATTCACTTCGGATCCTAGGTCTAGTATAATGTCTCCCATATTTAAATCCCCAATGTTAGCATTTAGTCTAAATTCCCTACTTATTCTTCTTCGGGTGTGTAGGTGGTTGACGGTTTTTGGTTCTATATTTTCTTCCATCTCACTGCTACATTTATCTAGTATGTTTTGTAGTATTTTCATAGATGAAGGATCACTTAACACTTTTACGCATGATTGCAAAAAAAAATTTATTGTACTTACTTGTCCCTTGGGTTGCATTCCGTTGGTATGATCTAATGATGGTGACATTTCATACTCTGAGACTTCCTTGAATGGTTGTGCAGTTGAAGTTGACGCTATGTCCACCTTCTGAAATTCTTGTCTGGCTTCCTTAAAAGTCTCATTTTATTTGGGTGCATCGAACTGCTTCCTTGGCTCGATGCTCTTCTTTATCAATTGGTTTTGTGTTGGTTCTTGTAGAACTGCATCAATTCCTATTTTCGTTCCTCCATGAGTGACTATGTCGATGTTTCATATGTCATCCCTTTCTTTGGCTGAAATCCATTGAACATTATGCTTGTTCTGGTTCCTCTTTTCCTAGATCTTTACTAATAGTGTCGGACATTCCTCTGTCTCGTGATCCGATGCGCAACAATACATATAAGTCATTGGTGGAAATGTAAATTCTCGAGCATAATGTCCTGGTTGCTGACAATTGTGACATGTGATTGGTCCTCTACCATGTCCAAAACCTCCTCATGCTCGTCCCCCTCCTCTGTATCCTGTGTGATCACTTCTTGGTGCATTGTACTGTGGTGCCTGATTATACTGCATGGTATTGTACTGGGGTCGTGTCGGGTTGTACCATGGTTTCACGTTATTATATGGTTTTTGTGCAGTGTTATACTGCTACTGCGTAGTGTTGTATGCAGTTGGAGCTTGATTAAACTAGGGTTCTACTTTCCTAGTCATCATTTTGGCCTGTACTATATATGCATCTAATGTTCTTTCCCGCATCAGCTCCATAGTTCTGCAATCTTTGTCATCATGGCCCACTGACTTACAAAAGGTGCAATATGAATTCTTTGGAATTGTCTGGTATTTTTGCATCATCATGCAGTGATAAGGGTCATGGCTCAGTTTCTTGCATATTTCGCACCATAATCCTTCCTATGGTAGTAGGTTTGGCATACCTATCGCCATATACTACGCGAATGTTGGGCATTCTTTCTTGTGGTGTCCTTCTGTCCTACATGTGGTGCACCAAATGAATTCTCATTTTTCCTTGTTCTTATTTTGGTTCAACTAAAATGTTAGATTCTTCAAATCCTCCTTCAATTCCCCAATAGCTGGATCTGTCTGTTGGTACTGGTTCTCTTCCAGTTGCAAGGTTGCCTGTAGAGCCTCTGCCTGCGTCTAAATCTTCTGTTGTCGTAAGGGATATTTTAAATCTGGGAGTAGTGATTTGAAAAATAGGTGCTCGTGTTGGATCTCGGTCATAAGGTGTTGTAGTTTTCCCTTCAGTCACTTGAATCTCTGATCAATCTCCCATATATACTCTCCTAGTTTTTGTCTTATCTCGATCATCTCGTTCATGTACTGATCCTATGAGCTCAGCTTCTGGAACTCATTAATCAGTATCTTCTTAATGTATGCCAGTGTCCTCATCATCCCAAGGGAATTGTATGTGTCTAGAATCATGTACCAATCTAGTGCTTGGTCTCTTAGCGTGATTGCTAGCTGCGTGAGTTTGGTATCTTCATCCGTGATCTTCTTCGCTTCCTAGATATTTGCACAAATGAACAAATGTTTCTCAAGGTCTTCTACTGCTTCTCCTCTAAACTCTGGTAATATGATAGTGGGATCGTGTCATGCCATTCTAAATGATTAACTACTACCTCCGTCGCGCAGTGTAGATACTTGACTAGTACTGCCTGAACTGACTCCTCCAGTTGTTGCTCCTTGTGTAGATGTACTTCCTATTGTCAGACTTCCTCCGAACTTCAGTTGTCTAAATGGTGGTGTTATCTTTTGTGTATTAGTCACACATGGGTTGATGGGTTCCACACTGACATTAATATGGATAGGATGGTTTCCTTCTCCTTATGTTCTTGGGCCTCTCATCTTCCTCTCATATGTTGTGTGCAGGATTTCCTCAATCTGCTCCACAACCCGGAGATCCTCTACCTCTTCCTCATCGGTTGCCAAGCCTTCCCTTGCAACTACAACTCTCTTCTTGGTATTCACCTTATATTGGTAGGGTACTCTGCTACGCGTCATTCCTAATGATGCCAGAATCCATTGAAGTTGATCGTCATCCATCAAGATCGGGTCCAAGGGTTCCTCTTCCTTCTTGCCTTTATCCTTACCTCCTTCCATTTATCCTCTCTCTGTCAGTGCTTCCCCCCTTCCCCCATGCATGCAGGGAAGTTTAGCTATCGGATTCCATTGTCATTACACCTTTGTTATATAGCAGTATCTTGATAGAAGTATACAGTGATTGAATGTACCTTCCTCGAGGTCCGTGTAGAAATTCTTGCTCTGTTGCATTATATGACTTCACTGTGTCGACTAAAAACTCTATGATGAAGCCTACCACAATACTGGGGTTCAATATAGCTGTCAAATCCGGTTCTTCAGGTGGTTATCTTTCAACCTTAGTAGCCACTCCTGTAGTAGATGCAGAAAATCACAGAAAAAAACTTCATAGAAATCCGTAAACACGTATCTATCCAGATATTTGCGAGGTATGATGCTAGGGTTCCTATTGTCTTTCTAGGAAAAATCTATCTCTTTGGTTCTCAACCATCCTTGAATTTCTTCTTTCATGGGGTTCCAAGATCTCAACATTCCCTTCTAATGGCTCATTCTTCTTTTGTTTCTCTCAGTCGTTTCTTGTTCACTCTATCTTGACTACTCAGTCCTCTCTTGTTCCTCTTAACATGGAAATGGAACCATTTGTTAGTTTACAAATTGCTCTCCTCTTCTCTCTGAGTTATTGACCCAGGGTTCATGTCATTCGGGTTACCAACAAAGCCTCTAAAACTATCGGCCCTTCTGGTAAACTGGAAGGCAACACAGTACACAGAATGCACTGTGCAATCTCACCTGAGATAGCTTTATATGGGTGGTTGTAAGACTCAGGTGTTCACAGCCTAGGATTGAGTATGAGATGGGGGTTTATTAATCAGAGCCATGCACTATGAACTTTGAGTGCGATATACTTATTCTATTACATAGGTTACTTACCGAGCAACATATTCGTGTTCCATAACAATATATCAACTCATTTATCAAGCATAGCAATAAACTGCTGAAAGAAGGTAAAGACATGCACACATTCATCATATTACATAGATATTGTCATGGTTCACCCCTCCTGGGATACGTCCACAAAGATTTGGCTCTTTTTTATTATGGTAGTTATGCATTTCCAGCGCCGCGTGCTTACAATTCCTCTCCTATGGGTAAGATCTATATGAGGCGAACTAGATCACACCGGGCTCTACAACCTACGGACTAATCCTCAGATCTACCTCCTCTCCTTCCATTCCTTGCTCAAAAACTTAAAAAAATGGTACATAACAATATTGCATAACAACTCTATTCATGTATTACTCTAATGGAATGTTATAAGAATCCAAACCCTTACAAAACAGTAAAGCTTACTGTAAAAGCGCTAACCTACTATATCAAACCCAATTAACCAACAACTCTCCAACTTCTATATGATACCTGTGTATCTATATTTATTCATTTTGGGCTCTTCATCCTTCTTACCAAAAATTACCAAAACCCTAACCCTACCGACATTAGGTCTTCCTCCCATGCATGCTTTTTGTTCTTCCTCCAGCTGTCACTTTCCTTGTGCACGCTTTCTTGCATGCATGTCTGTTGTTCTTTCTCTAGTTGTTACTTCTGTTTCTGCATGCTTTCTTTCCCATGATTTTCTTTCTTTCCACTTTGTCCTGGTGCCAACACTAGTCGATAGGCCACGGGCCCCTTCCTTTCCACAACCTCAAAAGGTCCCATGAACCTAGGAGAGAGTTTAGCACCCTTTCCAAACTTGATCGAACTCTTATGCGATTTCACCCACAAGAAGACTCGATCGCCAAATTCATAACTACGGTCGACACAATGCACATCGACATAACTCTTATGTTGATCCTGTGCTTCTTTGATCCTTTGTCTTATCGTTTGCATTTGATCTTCCATTTCTTGGATCACTTCTGGCCCCACCAGGACCCTATCCTCAAGCCGATCCCAACTCAAAGGTGTCTATATGTCGGCATACAGTATGGATTCCATTTGTTTTATGACGCCTTTCCCTTTGATGACCTGGAGCTGGACTTCGACCAATGATGAGCCCATCCATTTCTATCAATCCAAGATGTGGGAGGATAAAGAAAAATATTTCCTCTATGAAATCTATCACTATGTGGTGGTGTCGGTGCATATCGCCCTCTATGGTTGCTCGCCTCCCAGGATTTCAGATGGGATCATGGCCAACCTGGGGAAAATAGCAGACTGGTACAATGAGGAAAATTTTTCTTACATCATAGTTTTTGGGTGTCCAGTTCCCCCACACGCTTTACCAAAGTTTTTACTAGATCAGCTAGTGTGCCAAGAGGTAGCATATCAAACTATGACAGGGGGTATCAATAAAGAATTAAAAGCGGCCCAGAAAAAAGTATGGCCAACCTTCCCTCTTTAGGTTGGTATGTTCTCATTGTTAGATTTTATCCACTCGAAAGTAGAAGCTGCAGCCCTAGAAGACATCAAGTTGGTTAATATTGAGTTCAAGAAGCATGATCCCTAGAAGATCGTGGGAAATCACTTGGATCTATACAATCTAAAGAAATATGAGCATGAAGCTTCCCCACGGGATGAAATATTCCAGGGAGTTAGGTCCTACCAAGAAGTGTTGAGTAGAGTCTGAACTCTGGCTCTAGACCAATTAGCTCTAGACCAATTAGCTAGTTTCTACAATTTCTAGAGGCACAGAAGGAATAGTTTGCCTAAGGTCTTACAGGGAGAACCTCAGAAATATCCATCTACAGAGGAAGCTACAACTTGGGGTTTAGAAATAGGAGGTTCCAGCGGACAAGATACTCAGGAGTATCTGAAGAAAACTAAAGCTTTAACACAGAAGGTGGATACTGCATTATAAAATCCACCTAGTGACCAAGAAAAAGCTCAATTTGAAGATTTGATAAAGAAGGGACAGGATACATCACCGTCCACACTAAATCGATTGGCTACCAACACAGCAGAGCAACATTCATACACGAAGATAAGTAATCCCATTATGTCATTAACACCTTTACAGTCAAGTCAGGGAAATCCCAATGCCGAAGTCATATTTATAGAAGACCTTACTCTGATCTCGGCCAAAGAAATGCCTCCTTTGGATTTTTTTTCAGCAAGAAGAGGAGGGCTATAGTAAAGAGAGAAACACACTAAAATGATGGTGCAACAGTAAAAAGGTAGAGGATTTTGTATGATGCACATGGTCTAGATGAGACAGAATTCACTATGGTAATAGCAGGCTCATTAGGTGCCTTTTCCACGACTAATCAGTGTTCGGTAGAAAACCTAGTAGAGCAATTGAAATAGAGAAATATGTTGGTAAGACAATTGCAAGACCAGATGAAAACAGTGGAAAGAGATGTGAGAAATCAGATGAATAAGGATTTTGAACAGTTCAGAGCTGATGACAAACAAAAAAATTCAACAACTCAAAACTAACTTTGATGAGTTATATCAGAATTCACAAACCAATAGAGAATTTGCCACTCGACAAAAAGAATTGATCAAGAAACTATAGGCCAAGATAGATTTGGCTGAAGATACAACCATGAAGATGGAATCTTTCCAATATCATGCACTAGAAGTACATGAAAATATGGAATCATCCCAGCGAGATCTTTTCACGAAAGTAGAAGCTATTCAAAATTGTTATCGAGTGGCAAACCTTTCTCTGAATAACATTTACATTAAGGAGAGAGAAGCCACTATAGATCGAGATAATTTCGAGGATTCCATTTTAATAGCATCCAAGGATTACATAGCAGAGGTTCCTCAATTGTCTCTTTCTGAGAAAACCCGAGGCAACATAATCTTGAAAGCCTAGGAGCCAATCTGGTTGAAAGAAAACGATTAGCCAGAGAGGTAAATAAAGCTTGTGAAGAACCATTGTGTTCACTAGACAAAGGGTTACTGGATGTTGAAGGAAATAGTATCTCTGAGGCCCTAGCGTACATTTATATAGAAAAGAATTAACATAATTCTAAAACAAGCAAAGAAGAATCTCATATAACCATCCAAAAAATGAAACAAATCGATCGGGTCCAGCTACAGGCCACATCTTTGGGAGCAATAAAAATACAGGAAAGGTTGCCTCAAATAGAAAATAAGTTATACACTTTTGAGGCAAATGAAGCAACATAACCTTTTGGGTTGGTAGTACAGTTAGTAAGATGATGCATCCATTGTGTCCAACACGGGAAAGCTAGCACATTTGAAAACAAGTGAGACAACCTGTACATACTATTCATATGGGTCATGATTAGATGCCAGTTGTTTCCAAGATGGAGTATATGGAGAATAAACATCTCTACCTACAAACGAATAGACCAAGAAAATGCTTATGGAACCTTTCAGTTTTTCATATTGTAATATTTATCACTTATAAATTATGAGAATTCCAACCATTAGGTTGAGATCATTTTGTATAAATACATAGATTAAAGACTTATTTCAGGTTGTTTCTTGCCGATTGTAATAGAGAAAACTCTCCTTATAGAGTATTAATACAAGTGAAAACAGAGATTCCAAGTTTTGTTCAAATCTAGGTTATGTGTTTCTTTGACTTCCATTTCTCAATTTTCCTTATGTACTCTTGAATAAATGTTTGATTCCAATTTAGTACAACAACTACTGTAATATTATTGCATCAGTAATTTATTGAGTAAGTAGTTTTTCCTCTGTATTTACTGTGAGTATTACAAGACCTACTTGTTGTGTGAGTTATTGTAATTTTATGCTTAATTTGAGGTTATAGTAATCTATTTTATTCTACTACAACAAGGTGGGACTCATATGTAATTGATTCCTTACTTTATTTCACATCTTTTTAATTTTCCTTCACATCATTTATTATTTCGATTTTGACTCGGATACGAAATACAGCCTCTGTTCTATTACACAGTTATTTCCATTCAAGAATTTTTCTCATATAAATGAGGTAGGAAAAGCATTTTAAAACACACTCTTAAATACTTCCTTGATGCTTGAAATTATTCTTTGAGCCTTAAGTTTAATCTCAGGACCAACATGTTTTTTGTGCTGCTGCCGGGGATGGAGAAATGAAGTTATTTTTCTCTGGGAAAACGACAAGGTAACATTCTATCTTTGATAGTGAACAAATATTGAATATTGTGTTAAGTCTATTTTGTATCTTTCACTTGGCGAATCCACCATTGATAAACTGGCATTCTGTCGAAGGAATACTAGAAAGAACCCAGACGATCAACAAACCACACTTGTATCTAATCTCAAAAGTTTGTTAAAACCAAATGGATACCTCAAGTTGACTACCATGTCGGCAGGTAAGAAATACAAACCAAAAGTCGCACAAATCAATAATACGGTTCTGGGTGAAGAATCAACCCCTAAAAATAATATTAAACAAACACCCTCTGCGAAAGGCTCAACTAACCAATCTGAAGTTAGGCACGAGAACCTAGAGGAAGTTGTACCCAAAATAAAGATTGAGTCTGGCTCTTCTGATTCACCAGACAGTCCGAATAAAATATCCCCTTCTATACCAACTATCGTTACTTTTCTATCTACCCCATCCTCACCCGAAGAAAATTTTTTGGTTCTCTGAAATCCTGAAGAGTATACTTTATACCTTGGTTCGTCTCCTACTAGTTCACCAATCTATACATCTTGTAAATTTGAAAAAACCAGTCTGTGTTTCCCTTTCCTTCCTCCTATAGATTTTGCATCTCCTGACGATCATTTTTTAGATTTCCCTTCACCTCACCCCGAGGAAGAAAAAAGGTCACCGGTCTAGTTCATATAAGTTTTTGAAAACCCTCTTTTTAACTCCCGAATTCCATCCCCTGAACTTTCAATGGATGTCGTTGGAGGTGGTCAAGGTGGTGTCGGAGGAGGGGGAGGTCAAGGAGGAGGAGGTCAAGGGGGTGTAGGAGGTCAAGGACAACCTCCACCTAGGATTTTTTCCAAAGTAGTAGCCCGATACACTCCTTTAGTCCTTCCCCCCGTCCTTCATGACCTACCTAAAAATTAAAAGAAGAACTTACCAAAGTTTACAAGGGAAGGAGATTTAACAACTACAGAGAATATCACCTTTTTCAATCAATTAGCCGATATCCTAGGGATTGAGCATGAATATGTTTATTCCATAATTTTAGTGCAAAATTTTGAGGGACAAGTACGAATCTGGTTTCGAGGACTCCTAGTAGGATCCCTAGGGTCTTATGATGAATTATAAAATGCTTTTTTAAGACAGTGGGGAGAAAAGAAAGACCACTTGTACTATCTGACGAAATTCATGGCTATGAGGAAAAAGAACTCTGAGTCGATTCTTGAATTCACCCAGAGGTTTAACAAACTCTATCATAATATTCCAGCAGAAGTTAAACCCTCTCAACCCGCAGCAAAAGTGACTTTTGTAGGGGCTTGTGAGCCCGACTTTGCCCTACTATTAAGGGAAAGAATATCTGCTACCCTCACAGGAATGCAAGATGACGCCATAGAAATTGAGTCAAACATGATTGCCTCAGGTAAACTAAAATCCAAGTTTGAGACAGGAACCAAGGAACCTAGACGTTTCAAAGAACAAGCAGGATCTTCTGGATCTGGAAACTCTATGGAAGAAAAAATGGACGATATGGCTAAAATAATAAAAGATTTGTCAAATAAAATATCTAGAATGGAACTAGACCGAGCCAAACCTGATCCATTTGCTAGGAAATATTTCAAGAGAAATCCCAATTCTCAGACCCATCAGAAACAAGTAAAAAACGAAGATAAAAAAATCCAGGCTCTGTTTAAGTCAGAAAAGTTTATAGGAGATGATATACACGATTACAAAGGGTTAGAAGAATATGTAAACAACCTTAGTGATGAATACTAGGAACCGCACCTAACTAGATAGGACTATGAAAAATATATAGAACAAAATCCCCTCTTTATCAATGAGGAAAGTATAAACAACCTGGGGGAGTCTGCATATCAAGGGATCACTGACTCCATAATGGTTGAAGTTCAACAGAAGTATAATATAATGCCTAGAGAGATAAGTAGTACAAGTGCTCCACCAAAAAATATCCTATTAAGAAACAAAGCGAATGAGGAAGCTACCCAAACTAAACAAACAATTGAAAAACAGGCTGCCCAAACTAAACAAACAGTTGAAAAATAAGTTTCCCAAGCTAAAAAAGTTGAAACCAAATCAACACAAACTAAGAAAACATTAAATGTAGAAACACAAAATTCGACTAGGGAATGCGAAAAAACAGCTGGAGGTTTTAGTTTAGAAAAGGAAATAAATAAAATTAAAATCCCTATGCCCCTAGTTGAGCTCGCTAAGAATCTAGTATATAAAAAACAGATCGCTAAAATGATTAACTTCTCAGATGCAGAATGTTATACAGATGTGATAAATATACAAGATGAAAAGCCTACGATTATGTTTGGTCTGCACATTGAAAATGCTAAGGATCATGTAGCTCCTTTCTGTATTACATTAACCGTGCATGATCATTTACTTCATAATTTCATGTTAGATTCTGGGGCCTCCCACAACTTAATGCCTAAAGTTATCATGGAAAAGTTGGGCCTTGAAATCACTAGACCTTACTGGGATTTATATTCTTTTGATTCTAGGAAGGTTAAGTGTCTAGGCATGATCAAGGATCTAGTAGTGAATATTGCACAAGTTCCTGTGAAGAGCATCCTTATGGATGTGGTCATTGTTGACATCCCTACCAAGTATGGCATGCTTTTATCCAGTTCCTAGGGTGCAAAACTTGGAGGATCACTTCAACTGGACATGACATATGCAACTATCTTGATCTTTGGTGGACAATTTACCTGATTGTACAAAGAGACTAGACTGGAATATAATGTAAGTGACCCTCAAAACCCAAATTACTTACCCAGTCTACATCGTTGATCAGGATCTAGGAAATTGTATTTTATCTTTAGACGATGATTTTGATGACTGTATAGAGGAAGAAAATAAAAAATTAGAAAAAACACAGAAAAATGTAAATACTAGGGAAGGAGTTTGGAAAATGTTTTTTGATGGCGCTTCATCCTATGAAGGGGCAGGGTTAGGAGTGTTATTTGTGTCACCTGGAGAAGAATATGTCATTCCCTTCTCATATATACTAAAGTGGGAAATCGATTATACAAATAATGTCTGTGAATACGAGGCTCTGGTTTTAGGACTGGAGGCTTCTAGGAAACTGAAAATTGAAAATATAATAGTTTATGGAGATGCAGAACTTATCATAAAACAAATAAAGAAGAAATATCAAGATAAACATACAAGGCTAAGGTCTTACAAAAATTTTGCCTGGGATCTGATTGAGAATTTCTTCTCATCATTTAACATTCATCACATCCCAAGAATAGAAAATCAACAGGCAGATTCCTTGGCCAAAGAAACTCCAACGTTTGCGCCTCCTACTGTCCTAAAGCTGAAGTATCATATAGAAATGAGACATAGATCTTCAATCCCGAATAATGTACAACATTGGCAAGTCTTTGAATATGATTAGCAGATTAAACAATTTCTAGAAATGGTTGATGAATTCTCTTAGACTCATATAGACCAAGAAAACCAGAACGATCCTATCTGGATCATGCAAGTAGATGAAGATCCTGAAAAGTTCCAAGATAAGATCGCAAATCATTGGATTCTAGTACTTAAGAAAAATCAGATACCCAGAGGTCTGATACCATTGGAAAGATTGTTTGAAAAAGATGACATACCCTTGAAATCAACCCTACGACCTCAGCCTGAGGAAGTTGAAGACTATGACATAGGAACTAAAGAAGAACCTAAGATAGTCAAATTATCTAAATACCTTCCATCTCAGGTGAAGAGTAAATATGTCAAATTGCGTAAAAAATATAAAGATGTTTTTTCCTAGTCATAGCATGATTTAAAAACTTATGATACCTTTGTGATTGAACATAAAATATCGTTGAAGCATGGTATCAAAAATTTTAGACAAAAGTTGAGACAGATAAACCCTATCCTCTTACCAATAATAGAAAGAGAATTCAAGAAGCTTCTGGATGCAAAGATTATCATTCCAATTAGATATTTTGAATGGGTAGCAAATCTGGTACCCGTCAAGAAGAAAAGTGGAGAAATCAGGCTTTTCATGGACTTCATAAATTTAAATTGGTCATCACTGAAGGATAATTACCCACTGCCAAAAATGGATCATGTCCTGGAAAAAGTAGTGGGGGCTAACAGAATGTCAATGATCGATGGCTTCTTAGGTTATAACCAAATTGTTGTCCACGAAGATGATAAAGAAAAAAATGCATTCAATACTCCGTGGGGAACTTTCATGTACGATAAAATTCCATTTGGTTTGATGAATGCATGAGCCACTTTTCAAAGAGAAATGGATATAGATTTCATTGGTGAGAGAGATAAGTTTGTTTTCATTTACTTAGATTATCTAACAATCTTCTCGAATTCTGATGCAGAACATCTGGTTCATCTCAAACAAACCTTTGAGAAATGTCGAATATTTGGTTTGTCTCTAAACCCTAAAAAGTATCATTTTTCTATGCAAGAAGGAAAACTTCTGGTTCATATAGTTTTAAAATATGGAATTAAGTTCGATCCCAAGAGAATCAAGGTTATTGACACAATAAAAATTCCTAGAAATAAAAAGGAAATCCAATCGTTTTTAGGTAAAATAATTTTTTTGAGAAGTTTTATCCCTAACTTTGTTGAAATTTTCAAATTGATCACAGATATGCTGAAGAAAGACAGTGAAATAAGATGGATTGTTGAATCCAAAGCGTCGTTCGAGCAAGTTAAAAAATTTATAAGTGAAGCTCCAGTATTATCTAGTCATGACTATACTAAGGAATTATTGATCTTCTTTTTCGCATCTGAGCATACTATCATAGTTGTACTCCTACAAAAGAATGAAGAAGGTTTCGAACAACGTATAGCCTTTTCAGTAAAATTCTCAGAGACGCCAAAACCAAATACAACATACTGGAAAAAAAATCCTACGTGATGGTGAAAGCTCTCAAAGCTTTCAGAACATATGTACAACACTCCAAGATAATCGCCTACATGCCAACAAGATCTGTCAAAGATATACTAGTACGACCTGATAGTGATGGTAGGAGAGGTCAGTGGTTAGCCAAAATTCAAGAGTTCGATCTAGAGGTTAAATTGACCAAGCTGGTCAAAGGTCAGGGTCAGGAAAAATTATTAGCAGAATCAAATTTTAGAGCACTAGGGATAAATCATCTGGAATCACATGGACCTATTCCAGACATGGGAAAGATTGATGATCAAACCCCCACAGTTCATATCGAAGATAAATTTTCTTCCTCTGACTGGTACCGCGATATCGTTGCATATCTCCTCACTCTTTGGTTCCTGAGCGATATAACTCCATCAAAAGAAAGAACGTTAAAACTGCACGTAGTTAAGTAATGTATTATCAAAAGACAATTGTACTGGAAAGACCCCTTAGGTTTCTTTCTATGTTGTTTAACAGAACCTGAAACAGAGGATGTCATAAATGAATTTCACAAGGGAATATGTGGAGGACATCACACTTGGAGAGCCACGACATACAAGATTCTAAGAGCTGGATATTATTGGCCAAATCTATTTACTAATGTGAACACTAAAGTTAGAGCCTGCAACCCTTGTAAAATGTTCTCTGGCAAGAAAAAACTCCATGCACTACCTTTGGTCCCAGTTGATACAAAGGTTCCTTTTCAACAATGGGGCCTGGACTTCATTGGATAAATTCACCCACAATCAAGTGCCCAACATAAATGGATTCTGACTGCTACCTATTATTTCGCGAAATGGGTGGAATCCATTCCAACCCGGAATGCCACAAATTCGGTAGTTATAAACTTTTTGGAGGAAAATATCCTATCCAGATTTGGCTGTCCCTAGAAAATAGTTACAAATAAATCCCAAGTGTTCAAATCTATGGCAATGATAAGTTTATGTCAAAAATACAACATCGTATTGGGGCATTCTACAACCTATTATCCCCTGTCACATACCCACTACGGCATAATAAATTTTTCGCCTTTTTCTTGAGGGACAGAATCCCCGAAGTCCTCTGGGGCTTAGCACAGACTAGCTCTTCCCTTTTTTCCACCTCCATGTGATCGTTGATCATGATCATAGGCCAAACAACTAGGCGCCTTTTCGCATTTCGCAACTCAATGATATAAGCAAGTCGAGTCTTTCGACTCTGCAAACCCCGAAATACCGAAATTCCGAAGAGGCTTCGATCAGCAATTAGCCCCCTGGGCTATGCCTTGGCCTGTATGACCACTTCTCATAAGACCGCAGTCTTATTCCCTTCGTTACTTATCAATATGAGAGCCTGACCTCTTGTCAACGGGACTCCCAAATTCTCGATTTCAGATTTTTCTGAAATGGCCTTTGTCACATTAGCCCTCCTGGCTATGCCCTGATCCAGGTGACCACTCCTCATAAGACCTCTGTCCTATTTCTTTCAGGATTTATCAATACGAGAGACTGACCTCTTGTCAATAAGACTTCTGAATTCCTGATTTCTGAAATCCCGATGGACTCTTCCTTTCGAGATTTTCCCTGAAATCCTGGATTGTTGCCACGTGTCCTCCCTCAAATGGACGGTCCTCATCGTTTCACGATTTCATGACTTGCAACCCCCAGTGACACAAATATTCTATTAATTTGAATCTCCGGTATCCGAAATACCGATGGACTCTCGATCTCTGCCATGTGTCCTCCACGGATGGACGATCCAGATCGTTTCGGGACTTCGCCAGGTGCGAAGTCAAAATGCTCACCTTCCTCTTTTGTTTCCTGATGTCCAAATCCCTAAAATGGGTGATATCGCGACACGTGTCCTCCCTTAATCGGATGGTCCATATCTATTTTGGGACTTCCACCATGGAGTGTCCTGATCTCTTGTCCTTGAGACCTCCAAAATCCTGAAGTCTGAATCCCCAAAATGGGTGATCTCGCGACATGTGTCCTCCCTTAATCGGATGGTCCAGATCTATTTTAGGACTTTCACCATGGAGTGTCCCGATCTCTTTTCCTCGAGACCTCTGAAATCCTGAATTCTGAATCCTAATACCAACTCCTCTTTCAAGACTTTCGCCTCTGTTCACAAAGGCTTAACCCTCATGCATCTCCTGACAGGTCCAACAATTGTCGGGTTTTCTGACTAAGATATGATGGTTCAGATCTGTCCCGTGCTGTGCACTCTCCTGTTGCTCCCTAGATGTGGAAAACCAACGGTCCAGATCTCTTTCTTTCTGCCACAGAGCGCATCGAGGTTTCGGGTATCAGGATTTCGCGACTTGCGAAGACAAGGGATCTTGCCCTTTGGTTTCCCAGGTGCTGAAACGCTGAAATGTCGACCTGCAGCCACGTGTCCCTCCAATGGATGGCTGCAACCTTTACCCATGATCAACCTTTATGATCTTTTTTGGATGATAAATTGTCATGATCAAATCCCGACTTTCTCAAACTTATTCACACTTAGAACTATTTCGGGGTTTCGACTATCAGGATTTCGTGACTTGCGATGACCATTGTTCTTGCCCTTTGATTTTCCGAATGCCAAAATTCCAAAATGCTTACCGACCACCATGTGCCCTTATAAAAGGATGGTCTAGATACTCCCATGGACCTTGGGGATCTACGGTCCTAATTTCTTCACTATTCACGAAGATAGAAGAAAAGGGTTGAGGCATTTAACACCCTCATTTCTTCCTCCAATCTAACGGTCATGACTGACCGCAAATCTTCCGACAGGATCTCGTCCATCAATCAATACTTATCCCTACACTGCCATTTCAGGATTTCGTGGATTGGGGTTTCAGGAATTGCGAGTGTGAGAGGACTCGCGCTTAGATACCCCAGGTGCCAAAATGTCGAAATGTCGGGATTTTAAGAGGCCCATTCTTCCTCGTATAGAATGGCTAAGACTTGTACCACCAAATCCTCTTCTAGGTTCTTGGTAAGATTTCCAAGAAGGGTGTCTCTATGGGGAGATCTATCCAGGGTATTACCTGAGACGGATAAGGGTATAGATTTCCCGAGAACAGACTTGAAGTCGAAATTAGATCGGTATACATATATATAGCGATTTATAAAACATAATCCATACATAGTCTTTCCATTATAAGCATGCAACCACCATTTCTGGTCAAAACACCACACAGACATTCTTATACTGAAACCATTTATAATTTCACAGACTATGATCATAAATGTCAGAATATACATTTCAAGATGCAAGATGTAAAACACTTATCAGAAATAACACCAGATGTGATTGCCACTGCTGAAGGGATTCTCATTTCCACCCAACCATAGGCTCAGGGACTCCCAACGGATTTACCACTATCCACCCCCGAGCTGAGACCACGATGCTGCGAAACTGAGTGTCTGTTTTTCCAGTGACCAAGAATGAAGGTTACTCTCCTTCTTCTCTGCTATCACTCTCTGTATTTTTTCAGAGTTCTTATTTTCCTCTTTCCCTCGCATCTTCTCCCTTGATCGCACACTCTTCCTGCCTTTTCTCTTCTTGGCGAGGTTGTGTGTGGCATGATCTTCCTCGCGGTGGTCAAGTCTAAGGACTCTATGGATGAGCAATTCACCCCCATCCCTCATTACTCATGAGGATCCATTTACCTACCAACCTGGCGAGTCATTTAATTTGGGGCCAGCGAGACTCTCTTGGTTCTTCGGGCCAGTGAAGTCCAAATATGGTATTGGTTTTAGTGGAAGTTAACGCCACCTTTCCAAGTGCCTTCCACCACCTTTCTTCAGCCATCATGGTCTCTTTTTCATCACACCCCCTCTCAACAGTCCTGCAATATATATTCATAATATTATTTACAATCATCGACCTTTTTCACAAGGTCCATTCACATCACACATTCACATTTCCGATTTTGCCACAATACTTGGCCGGTATATTTATTTTTACAGATTGGGGGAAACAGGGTGTTACAATTCCCTCCCCCTTAAAGGAACACCGTCCTTGGTGTTCTTTCTCAAACACCTGTCATGCCTTTTAATTTGGCCACTTCAGAAGGCTTGACCTTCATCCTTGGTTCGGTCCTTTTTCAGGATCTCAGTCTTCATCACCTGCCTTCCAAAATTCTTGGACAAAAAGCACATTAATCACAATTTTGCACAAAAACATCTTATTGTTGCTCATAATTCAAAAGGAAAATTTCATTATTTGAGCACAATACTTATCTGTGCAATTTATGGATCTGTATCCACATGGTAGTTTTGTTATCCATGCTCATCATCCTCCTTGACATACCCATTGGATGCATGATTCCAATTCAATAGCTCACAAGAGCTATCATGATTTCATCTTCCTTTCCAAGGTTTTCCCACACGGGAAATTACCCCCCTATGTGCATGATCCCAATAATTTACAGGAAATTATTAAGGTCTCCTCTTCCTTGTGGTCACTCACCCTCCAAGCCCAAGCTCAGGCATCCCCCTCACTGTTATAAGTCCCTCGAGTGATCCATCTTGCCCTGCCGAGGTTTTCTTGCATAGGAATCTTAGAGATCCTATTGAGTCTTACAGTTGAGGCGTCCCTCAGACTTGCTCTACCGAGGCATCCCTCTGTCTTGTGTTACCTCAACACAATAATTTTCAGGTGATCATGGCTTATCACAAGGTTTTCATGGCTCAGCAGTAGCCATGTTCATCATCTTCAGCTTTGACATCCATCATCTGTTCCTTTCAGGACAAATCTTTTCTTCTCACCTGTATCATAGGTACACAATATTTCGTGAGACGTCATCATAAATTCTAACTTTCAGAATTTTATTGCAAACCTATCACCCACAGATTTATCAAGTCTCATGATTTGTTTTCATATTTGTCCTGCTCAGGAACCAGATTCATAATTATGGGACTTTCCTTCCCATAACATTTTAGCTTAGCAGGAAATCGGTCTTCCTTATGGGCTTACAGTATTGCCATATCCAAGACTCCTTCTTCCTGCATTCATTCCTCAGTTAATCAAATTGTTAGTTCTCATGTACTTACATTTTATTGCACCTTTACAACATCATCACAACAATTTCAGAATTGTGCATACTAACAATCAAATTCACTTTCTCAAAAGGAAATAACATTCCTTGCAGTTTGGCTCAGCAGGCAATCAGTCTTTCCTATGGGCTTACCTTACTGCCATATCCATGACCCCCCCTGCTTCCTGCAATTCATTCTTCAATCAACCAAACAAATTGTTAGATTTTCCATGTATATATATATATATATATATATATATATATATATATATATATATATATCCAAATGTAATATAACATTTCAAAGGGTTTTAACAAATGTGCCACTATCCATGGCCACATTCATACCCAATGCATTCTTGCATTGATTTCAAGTTTGCCACACTTTATGACCGGTTCTTGGCCATGGGGTGTTGGAATTTAACCGACCTTTTCCTCATATGGTTCATTTGTTTTCATTCATTCTTACAATAGGACCACGCTTCCTGTTATAGGCCGATCATGACCCCAAATTAGTACATATTAAACTTAAAAGTTTCGCATGAATGCGCCCACGCATTATTCCTTCATTTATAACCAGGGTGCCAACACTCATGGCCACCCAAATTTGGTTTTCTCTAACACCTATACTACATGGGTAGAAATGTTGGAAGGTCCTCCTTCCTTAATGAGAAATCCCTTCCCTGTCCTTTATGCAAATATGCATTTCCTAGAAGTAATTCCATGCAACGTGCTATCTATGAGCACTTTTGTTTCCAATCGTTCCTTGATTGGTCCATGTGTTCATGACATATCAGTTCATGAATT
>ML808762.1:150279-165744 GCA_009831015.1 Picea engelmannii
ACTTAACCACTTTCATAATCCTAAGACTACATGTAGCTATTGTAGGTATATTTCATAGCCTACATACATTTCCATTTTTAAAATTAGTCATCTCAGGATTGTTCACAGTCCTTCTCATGTGATCTTCAAAGGCATAAACATTTACCTCTTATCATGACATCAGAGCATCCTCACTCATTTACTCTTTCATTTAATTGTACTGGATTTTCCTGAGGGAATGGAGTACATTCCCCTTAAGCTATCATTCAAGATAGAACCTTTGCAACTCTTCAGAATGGAGTCAACCATGCATCCATGGTATTCATTCAATTTTTGGCAAGTGTAATTTTTGCCTCACGTTTCACTCATCAGGGCCATCATACTGGGCCCCTAGTATACTTATACCCTTACATCATACATGTGCATTACTTGCACATTCTATATCATTCATACCTTACTGGTATGAGTATCAAGATTCTTAATATGAAGCTCCTCAGTGCATTAAATTCATGCACTATTCATTATACTAGCTTACACCCTCTCCTTAGGCGACCACCAGTGGTGACCACGATCTGAATAAAAAGGCACTTCGCATTTTACGATTTCGGAATTCCTGTTGCAAGAAATCTTTGTTTCCTGGATTCCCAAAATTTGAAAACCTGAAACTAAGGTTTTCTCGGCTCTTTCATCTGCATGACCCTTTTCTCAGAACCTGGGGTCAATTCTCAAACACGTGTCGAGATCCCCTATTTCGGTGAATCCGTGGACAAATCTCCACCGTTTCCCAAACTTTTGATCCATGCGGGCCTGGCAATCTAGATCCCACAGTCCAGATCTCTCTAGAAATCAATGGTCTTGATGAAGTCCCATCTTTCCAACCATTGGTTGTGATTATGTCGCAATTTCACGTTTTGCGACTTCGGGACTTCTATTGTGAAGAACATCGACTCCTTCAATCCCCGGAATTGCGAAATTCTCTCCGGATGATCAATGGTCCAATTTCTCTCTTTGATCAATAGCTATGATCCTTTCATGAATTTCATAATGCTTCTTCCAAGCCCTTTCGATTTTGTGAAATTTCGGTACCTCCTCGCAACTAACCAGTGCGCTACTTCTCCGAGATCGAATGACTCGAATCATTTCGGTTCCTTCGGAATGGATCTTGACTCTTGATCCCATCCAACCTTCAAAATTCTTCTCTGAAGGATTTCTCCCGCTATCTCTTCTGAGCTTTTAGGTTTCTTACCGGACTAGTCTCATAGTCATGACTCATACGGTGTTACCCTCTCCTTATGGAAATGACCAACAAGGGTCACTTTTTGGGAAATAGCAATAGTCCCAAAGGACTCCTCAAACAGGTTATCCTCACTGTCGATTCTAACCATTATAGGTTAGGTAAATCTAACCCTACATATTTTCACCAGTCCTCTCAATCATGAGGAATTAAATGCTCAGGGTTTAGTCTCTTAATAATACAGTGATCATAACTTTCTAAGGATCTTACCAGTCCCTACTAGATTTCCCAATCATAAAGGAGTTCTTCATTTGGGTCTTAATCCTTATCTAACCAGCCATCTCAATTGCAAGAGACTCTACTTACTTTAGTAGGTAGCCATCGTAACACTAAAACATGACAACACAGTTCATGTCCCTTGTCTGGCTCGTGCAGCTTCGTAGCACAATTTATTCCACCTCTGTCATTCGCACTCAGATCTTATCAGTGATAATGATCAGTGCATCCCTACTCCTATAAGAGTAGTTATCATTTTAACAGAGGGGTTACAGAAAATTACCAAATTACAGTTTAATTCTACAATCCTTCTCCTTAAAAAGAAAACGCAGATAACAATATCTTCTTACGCGGCTCATACCTGAGCCCAAGCAGGCCAAGTGTTGTAACCATGCTCTGATACCAATTTGTCACATACCAACTACGACATAATAAATTTTTCACCTTTTTCTCAAGGGACAGAATCCCCGAAGTCCTACGGGGCTTAGCACAGGCTAGCTCTTCCCTTTTTTCCACCTTCATGTGATCGTTGATCATGATCACAGGCCAAACAACTAGGTGCCTTTTCGCATTTTGTGACTCAGCGATATAAGCGAGTCGAGTCTTTCGACTCTACAAACCCCGAAATGCCAAAATTCAGAAGAGACTTCGATCAGCAATTAGCCCCCTAGGCTATGCATTGGCCCGTATGACCACTTCTCATAAGACCACAGTATTATTCCCTTCGGGACTTATCAATACAAGAGCCCGACCTCTTGTCAACGGGACTCCCGAATTCCCAATTTCTGATTTTCCCAAAATGGCCTTTGTCACATTAGCCCTCCTGGCTATGCCCTGATCCAGGTGACCACTCCTCATAAGACCTTCATCCTATTTCCTTCGGGATTTATCAATACGAGAGCCCGACCTCTTGTCAACGGGACTTCTGAATTCCTGATTTCTAAAATCCCGATGGACTCTTCCTTTCAGGATTTTCCCTGAAATCCTAGATTGTTGCCACGTGTCCTCCCTCAGATGGACGGTCCTCGTCGTTTCGTGATTTTATGACTTGTGACCCCTAGTGACACAAATCCTCTGTCAATTCAAATCCCTGGTATCCAAAATACCGATGGACTCTCGATCTCCGCCACGTGTCCTCCATGGATGGACGGTCCAGATCGTTTCGGGACTTCGCCAGGTGCAAAGTCAAAATGCTCACCTTCCTCTTTTGTTTCCCAATGTCTGAATCCCCGAAATGGGTGATATCACGACACGTGTCCTCCCTTAATCGAATGGTCCAGATCTATTTCAGGACTTCCACCATGGAGTGTCCCGATCTCTTGTCCTCGAGGCCTCTGAAATCTCGAAGTCTGAATCCCCAAAATGGGTGATCTCGTGACACATGTCCTCCCTTAATCGGACGGTCCAAATCTATTTCAGGACTTCCACCATGGAGTGTCCCGATCTCTTGTCCTCGAGACCTCCGAAATCCTGAAGTCTGAATCCCGATACCAACTCCTCTTTCGAAACTTTCACCTTTGTTCACGAAGTCTTAACCCTCATGCATCTCTTGACAAGTCCAACGACTGTCGGTTTTTATGACTAAGATCTGACGGTTCAGATCTGTCCTGCACTGTGTACTCTCCTACTACTCCCTGGAAGTGGAAAACTAATGGTCCATATCTCTTCCTTTCTGCCACAGAGCGCATCGGGGTTTCGAGTACCGGGATTTCGTGACTTGCGAAGACAATGGATCTTTCCCTTTGGTTTCCCGGGTGCCAAAACGCCAAAATGTCGACCGGTAGCCATGTGTCCCTCTGATGGATGGCTGCGACCTTTACCCACGATCAACCGTTATGATCTTTTTAGGATGATCAACGGTCACAATCAAATCTCGGCTTTCTCAAACTTATTCACACTTAGAACTATTTCGGGGTTTCAGTTATCGAGATTTTGCGACTCGTGATGACCAGGGTTCTTGCCCTTTAATTCCCTGAATGTTGAAATGTCGAAACTCTTACCAACCTCCATGTGCCCTTATAAAAGGATGGTCCAGATACTCCCACAGACCTTGGGGATCTACGGTCCTGATTTCTTCGCTACTCACAAAGATAGAAGAAAAGGGTTGAGGCATTTAATTCCCTCATTTCTTCCTCCAATCTAACGGTCGTGACTGACCGTAGATCTTCCGACAGGATCTCGTCTGTTAATCGATACTTATGACAGACTTCAAAAATATCAAGATAGTATGAAAGCCCTTTTTGAAAAAAAAAACAAAGGACAAGGAGTTTCTTCCCGGTGATTTAGTTTTGAAATGGGATGCCAGGAATTAAGATGCAGGTAAACACGGTAAGTTCGATCACCTCTGGTTCGGACCATTCAGGATAGCATCTATAGATGGGAAGTATTCCTTCCTACTGGAGAATCTAGACGGGAAAAATTTTGACACTCCTATCAATGGGCGCTATCTAAAAAATTTCATGCAATAAACATGTTTCACAGTACCATTGTATATACCGGTTTGGTTTTTCTTTTCTTTTGAAATTTTATTTCATTTCATTACTCCGAAAAGAAAAAATAAAATATATGTACTGCATATCATTCCTATGTTACAAAACTCTCTGAATATTTCCTTTTTGCATAATTCTTATTATCAGATGACAATTAAGGAGGTATCAGAATATAACGCTCAGTTTCAGAATATTTGTGTCCTCGCAAAACAAGTGATGAATTAATGAATGTGTTGGTTGAAAATACAAATGTAATCCAAGGTATGAAATTTTATTCATATTGTTCAAACCAAAATGCTAAAGGAGATCTTATAAAATCTTAATAAGGTTGTACTCATGTATGAAGCGGTCACCTAATCAAAGATTAGAAAGATCTAAGTCTCTAAGTTTCTGAATCATAAGGAAGTAAGAACACAAGAAACTTAATAATCAAAAAGTAAACTTATGTAGAAATGAGATCCTTTTCAAAACCTCTGAATCCTTGTTTTGTTTCCATCTAGCATGTCTAAAAGTTTTTACTCTATCCTGATTTTCACTACCTAACATTAAATCTTCACAGAAAGAAATATTTTTTTCCTTACCTCCGAAAACTTAAAGAACATATCTTCAAAAAACAAGTTTAGGCAAAAATCTTTATGTTCCTCTCATTTTAACTAAGAAAAAGTATGTCTAGGCTAATCCTGGTAACTTTAGCTCTTCTAGCAGACTTTAACTGATTAATTCGCTCAAGGAGAATCCTTGGAAATAAAAAGGTCCCTGTGAGATCTTCCTTATAGGAAAAGATGTATTGAATATCAGGAGAGAAGTAGCCCAGAGTACAATAAAAAATAGTTGATAGACTTTCATTGTTAAATCTTATTCATATATCATCTTTGTATTATTGATACAATTGATTGCCCCCACTTCAAAATTATAACAAAATATAAGACAGATGGTGAAAGGAAATTCATAAAATGATTTCCCCCATCTAGTCCAAGACAAATGGTGAAAGGAAATCCATAAAATCGATTGCCCCCATTCTATCCAAAAGATATGATGAAAGGAAATTCATGAAATGATTTTCCTCATCTCATTTAAAATGCAAAATGCTATTTGAAGTGGTGAAAGGAAATTCAATGGGAGATATAAATAACTTCACTAGGGTACTGAACAAGCTCGGTGGAAATGAAGCAATATCTATGATATATGTAAACTTGTCATACATGTATAAACATACTTTGAAAGCTAGTTCTCTTTCTGATAGTATTTACATTCTGAACTAACGAGGGATTCCCTTAAGAAATTGTTAAAGTTACCATACCTTGATGCGAACAAAATCAACCGAAGTTTGATACTTCAGTGAAATTTATTTTGATTATCTTAAACAAATCCAAAATAAGTTTTGTGAAAAAGGAAAACTATTAATAGCCTAAACTCGAGATCTGTGAATGATTACGTTTTTGAAAGTTTTCTTAGACATGGCTGAAGTCTAAATGTCTAAATGTATTTCGGTATGACTTTTCAAAAGGTGGTTCCCAAAAACCCAATGATGACTCCATTTGCCAAAATAAAGGTACTTGGTCTATTGTTCTTCCACGACTTGTAGGGAGATGCGATCCCTAGATGGAGCCTATGTTGGAACACATATAAATTTAAAACCTTGAGCTTTAACTTATCCTTTTTTTATAATAAATCTGAAGTCATTTTTTAAATATTAAATCAATTCCGCTTTTAATTTTAAGGTGTGAACGACGTCCATCGTTGATTAATTTCCCTCATTGATCGAACGATCCCTTTTTCCCCGATTTTTTGGAGCCGCCTGATGGTTAAAAATCCAAGCCACTAGAGACTGTTTCGGAGTTTAGCACTTCGAGCATTTCACCATGTCGCAACTTCAAAATACCGATACCCGAAAAGTATTCAAAAGATCCTAGTCACCACACACATATACCTTCCTAAACTCTTGACACATCACTGTAGGTAATGGCCTGTCGAAAATCTAATAAAAGACAATTTGCCAATACACGAAACAATAAAATGCCAAAAAGCTAAACCCCAATTAATTAAGTTAATCCCAATTAAAAATTAATTAATAACTTCACACACTCTGAGTTCAGATATTCACCATTCATCACACTCTAATTTCCCGAAGTCCGGACTTTCGAAATACTTTAAACACTAAGCAAGGTTAATTAAAATTAAAGATAATTATTCAATGATTAATCACTTCACGATCTCGAGTTTCGGGAATCCTATCTCGAGCTATTATCAAATATCCCAAAGTCCGAAAACCCAAAAATCTTAAAGTTAAATATGATTAATTAATGCGATAAATACGATTATCTCGCAATTAATTTTTTGCTAAATCGTAGTTCGGGAAATTTCAAAACTTATTCATCCAAGTTCCCGATAGCAAACCACTAATATTAATGGCATTAATCACGACTCTACGGCAATGATTTAAAATAAGATCGCAGATCACCGCATAGATCTTTTCATTAAGGAAAATAAATGCATCGTTAGTAAAGGTATTCGTAAATCAATACACTTAAGGTTAATAAGGATATTGGATTTTGAACTCTATTTGCAGTCTCGCAGAACAACAAGTTTTAGCAAGCTAAGAAGTTTGTGCGTTTCCCTATAACAGGTAACACAGTTCTGAACTCGCTAATATCATGGCGCCACAAAAAATGGCTAAAGCAACTGGTGAGAGTGTGAACCCAAACACATATGTTCTCTCAAATACTTCACTGAGAGCTATAGATACCGTGAAAACCTAGACGTGGGTGTTTGATATTCTACAACACGAGTTGATAAACTACCCAAATGATTTGGGCGACTAGGTGACTGAAACCCAGGCAATGAAGCTAAAGTATATAGCTCAATCAGAGCTGCACAAAATAGTCGCGCGACCAAGGCTCATGCCATATAACGACATGATAGACTTGGTCCTGGAGAACGTTGACATCTCAACCAGGAGCATCTGCAATTCACAGAAATTTGTTGTTGGGTCTTTTCGACCGAAGCATTTACAGGTAATGTACAAATTATCCCCAGTTTTCAAATATAGTGACAATGTCTCTTTCCTAATGCATTTCGACAAAGAAAAGTGCACACAATATGGAAAGAACTACGCTGACTTAATCAAGGACTGGTGGGCACGCCCTAAGAAATTCAGAGCAGAAACCCATGGCATATATGTCGCTGCATCATTAGATGCCCATATAATTTATGTGGTCACGATATTATGTAGACTTTTTGAGAAGGAAAGCTCTACTCATTTCCTATTACCATGGGTATCAATCATGCATGAAGTAGCAGAGGGATATTCTTTCAACTGGGCCAAGATATTATCAGACAATTTGGCCAAGGAAATCACAGAGTATCAGTTGATGAAGTCCAAATGGAAACCTTCCCCTTTCTACATGTTGCGTACATTATGGATGCCATTTCTTTTATGACGCCTTTCCCTCTGATGAGCTAGAGCTGGACTCCGACCAACGTTGATCCCATCCATTTCTACCACTCCAAGTTGTGGGAGGATAAAGCAAAATATTTCTTCTATGAAATTTGTCACTATGTGGTAGTGTTGGTGCATATTGCCCTCTACGGTTGCCCGCCACCTAGAATTTCAGATAGGATCATGGCTAACCTGGGAAAAATAGCAGACTGGTACATTGAGGAACATTTTTCTTACATCAAAGTTTTTGGGTGTTCAATTCCCCCACACGCTTTACCAAAGTTTTACCAGGTTTCCTGGTGTGTCGAGTGGTAGCGTATCAAACTGTGACAGGGGGTATCAGTAAAGAATTAAAAGTGGCCTAGAAAAAAGTATGGCCAACCTTCCCTCTTCAGGTTGGTATGTTCTCATTGTTAGATTTCAGTCACTCGAAAGTAGAAGCTAAAACCCTAGAAGACATCAAGTTGGTTAATATTGAGTTCAAGAAGCATGATCTGTAGAAGATCTTGGGAAATCACTTAGATCTATACAATATAAAAAAATATGATCATGAATCTTCCACATAGGATGAAATATTCCGGGGATTCAGGTCCTACCAGGAAGTGTTGAGCAGAGTCTGAACTTTGGCTCCAGACCAATTAGCTAGTTTCTACAATTTTCAGAGGCACAGAAGGAATAGTTTGCTTAAGTTCTTACAGGGAGAACCTCAGATATCTCCATCTACACAGGAAGCTACAACTCAGGGTTTAGAAACAGGAGGTTCCAGTAGACAGGATACTTGGGAGGATCCGAAGAAAACTGAAGTTTTAACACAGAAGGTGGATACTACATTATCAAATCTACCTGGTGACCAAGCAAAATCTCAATTTGAAGCTTTGATAAAGAAGAGACAGGATACATCACCATCCACACTAAATCGATTGGCTACCAACACAGCATAGCAACATTCATCCACCAAGATAGGTAATCCCATTATGTCATTAAAACCTTTACAGTCAAGTCAGGGAAATCCAAATGTCGAAGTCATATTTATAGAATCCCTTACTCTGATCTCGGCCGAAGA
Organism: Picea engelmannii; assembly: GCA_009831015.1. NCBI lineage: Eukaryota > Viridiplantae > Streptophyta > Pinopsida > Pinales > Pinaceae > Picea > Picea engelmannii. The sequence goes on from ML808762.1 coordinate 158,760, forward strand.
AATGCCTCCTTCAGATTTTTTTTTCAGCAAGAAGACGATGGTTATAGTGAAGATAGAAATGCACCAAAATGATGGTGCAACAATAAAAAGGCAGAGGATGTTGTATGATGGATAGGGTCAAGATGAGACAAAATTTGCTATGGAAATGGCAACCTCATTACGTTCCTTTGCCACGACTAATCAGTGTTTGGTAGAAAACCTAGAGAAGCAACTGAAACAGATAAATATATTGGTAAGAAAATTGCAAGACCAGATGAAAACAATGGAAAGAGATGTGAGAAATCAGATGAATAAGGCTTTTGAACAGGTCAAAGCTGATGACAGACAACAAATTCAACAACTCAAAACCGACCTTGATGAGTTATATCAAAATTCACAGACCAGTAGAGAATTTTCCACTCGACAAGAATAATTGATCAAGCAACTATAGGACAAGATAAATTTGGCTGAAGATACAACAGTGAAGATGGAAGATTTCCAAGATCAGTCACTAGAAGTACATGAAAAGCTGGAATCATCCCAGCAATATCTTTTCACGAAAGTAGAAGCTATTCAAAATTGTTATCGAGTGGCAGGCCTTTCTCTGAATAACATTTACATTAAGGAGAGAGAATTCAATGCAGCTCAGGCTAAGTTTAATGAGGCCTTTTTAATAGCATCTAAGTATTACATAGCATAGGTTCCTTGATTTTCTCTTTCTGAGCAAACCCGAGGTGACATAATCTTGAAATCCTAGGAGACAAATCTGGTTGAAAGAAAAATATTAGCCAGAGAGGTAAATAAATCTTGTGAAGAAGCATTGTCTTCACTAGACAAAGGGTTACTGGATGTTGAAGGAAACAATATCTCTAAGGCCTTGGGGCAGATTGATATAGCAAAGAATCAACATAATTCTAAAACAAGCAAAGAAGAAGCTCGGATAACCATCCAGTAAATGAAACAAATCAATCTGGTCCAGATAAACAAATGGATAGTAGATCTCAGTTTGAAGCTACAGGACACATCTTTGGGAGAAAGTAGAATACAATAAAGATTTCCTCAAATAGAAAATAAGCTATACACTTTTGAGGAAAATGAAGCAACAGAACCTTTCGGGTTGGTAGTACAGTTAGTAAGCAGATGCATCCAATGTGTCGAACATGGGAAAGATATCACATCTAGAAACAATTGAGACAACATGTACATACTATTCACATGGGTCATGATTATATGCCAGTTGTTTCCAAGCTGAAGGATATGGAGAAGACATGTCTCTACCTATAGACGAATAGACCGAGGAAATGCTTATGGAACCTTTCAGTTTTTCATATTGTAATATTTATCACTTATAAATTATGAGAAGTCCAATCGTTAGGTTGAGACCGTTTTGTATAAATACATAGATTAAAGACTTATTTCAGGCTGTTTCTTGTCGATTGTAACAGAGAAAACTCTCCTTATAGAGTATTAACACAAGTGTAGATAGAGATTCCAAGTTTTGTTCAAATCTGGGTTATGTGTTTCTTTGACTTCCATTTCTCAATTTTCCTTATGTATTCTTGAATAAATTTTTTATTCCAATTTAGTACAAAAACTATTGTAATCTTATTGCATCAGTAATTTATTGAGTAAGTAGTTTTTCCTCTGTATTTACTGTGAGTACTACAAGACCTACTTGTTTTGTGAGTTACTGTACTTTTATTCTTTATCCAAGGTTATACTAATCTATTTTATTCTACTGCAACAAGGTGGGAATGATTTTTAATCAATGCCTTGATTTGTTTCATAGTTTTGTAATTTTCCTTCACATCGTTTATGATTTCGATTTTGAATCAGTTATGAAATACAACCTATGTGCTGCTACATGGTTAATTCCATTAAGGGATTTTTCTCATATAACTGAGGTAGTTGGAAAATAATTTTAACACACTCTTAAATACTTCCTTGATGCCTGACATTATTATTTGAGCCTTAATTTTAATTTTAGGACAAACACTTCCCAACAATTTTGTTGGTCAATCACATACATGCGCAATATATCCTCCAAGGTCTAGTTCGTTCATTCTATTTTTCCATCTGTCTCTGGGTGATATATGGTACTAAAGTTAAGTTGGGTTCCCAAGGCCTCTTGGAAAGTAGTCCAAAATCGTTCTGTAAACACTGATCCTCTATCGGATATAATCCTCTTAGGCATGCCATGTAGTCTCACAATATCGTTGATGAAAACTCTAGCTATGTCAGGGGCCTGATACATCATACACACAGGAATAAAATGAGCACTCTTCGTCAGAGTGTCGACTATTACAAAAATTGAGTCATTCCTTCTTGCCATCAGTGGTAATACAACAATGAAATCCATCGAAATGACCTCCCATTTTGATCCTGGAATAATGTGTGGTTGTAGTAATCTTGTCAGATGTCTATGTTCAGCCTTCACCTACTAACATTCTAGACATCTTGCCGCATAGTTGACTATGTTCACCTTCATTCCTTTCCATTAGAATAAGGGTTTAAGGTCTGACCTCATCTTCGTGACTCTTGGATGAGCCATGTACACTACTCTATGAGCCTCATTTAGGATCAAACTCCTCAACTCGTTGTTGAGTGGAACGTAAATTTGATTATTAAATCTCAATAATCCGTCGTTGTCCACAGTAAATCCCTCAAATTTTGGTACCATCATTGTGTTTTGTCCGATAAAATCCTGGACCTCTTTGTACCAATCATCTTCATGTTGTAAATTTAGAATATTTTCACGTAGATTCGTCTGAAGTGGCATCACTAAAAATATGCATGGTCTCCGACTCAATGCATCAGCCACTCTATTCATTGTTCCTTTTATGTAAGTAATCTCGAAATCGTACTCGCTAAGCAATTTCGAGCAACGCCTTTGTCGCACGTACTTTGTGTAAAAATGTGTTATAAACTAGAGTGGTATGTTTTTAGTTTGAATTTTCATCCAATCAGGTAGTGTCTCCAAACTCTCAAGGCATACACAATGGCTAGCAGCTCCAAATATTGCATCGCATAGTTCTCTTCATGCCTTCTTAACTTTCTCAAGATGTATGCGATCACTCGATCGTCTTACATCAAGACTCTGCCTAAGCCTTCATTGGATGTGTCAGTGCATACCAATAAGTCCTCTTCCATGTCAGGGACCTTTGGTATCGACATTGTCATCAATAGATCCTTGAGCCTCTGAAATGCTTCTGCGCATTTCTCGATAATCGGATTTGCTATTTGGTAATCGGATTTGCTATCTTCAAAAAACCCTTGACAAACCTTCAATAATATCCCGCTAAACCCATGAAGCTACACACTTCTGGGACATTCGTTGGCGCATGCCATTTCATAATAGCCTCAACCTTTGTTGGATCCACAACGATACCTTCGTTGGATATGGCATGCCCTAAGTAATGAATCTTTGATTAATGAAACGATCATTTCGACAGCTTCCCAAACAATTTGTTCTCTCGTAGACATTGTAGTACCAGGCACCAATGTTCGTCATGCTCCTCCATCATCCAAGAATATATCAAAATATCATCAATGAATACTTGGACAAACTTGTCCAAGTATTCTCAGAACACCTCGTTCATCAAACTCATAAATACCCATGGGGCGTTTGTTAGTCCAAACAGTAAAACAGTAAACTCATAATGTCCAAACCTCGTCTTAAAGGCGGTCTTAGGGATGTCATCCTCCTTGATCTGTAACTGGTGATACCTCGATATCAAGTCGATCTTCTAAAACACTATTGTGCCTTTCATCTCATCAAACAGATCGTCAATCCTTGACAAAAGATATTGATTCTTGATTGTCACATTGTTTAATTGACAGTATTCAATGCAGAGTCTCCACGACCCATCCTTCTTCTGTATGAAAATAGCAGGTGCACCCCATGGTGACATACTTGGGTGTATACATCCTAGGTCCAACAACTCCTTCAGTTGCATTTTCAACTCCTGTAACTCCAGGGTCAACATCCAATAATGCGTTCTTGCTATCGGATCAGTTCTTGGTTTTAGGCCGATGGTAAATTCCAAATTCAACATTCAGCTGAGCACTTAAGAAATGAGCAATTCAAATATGCAAGAGAAATTTTCATTCCAGGTAACAAGTGAGTAATTATTTATGTAAAAGAGACTTCGTGTATAATCATAATTGTCATAGCTGAGTAACTAAAAGTCAAAGAGGATAGGCTTAAAACTCATACAGACTCGCTACCTATTGTTGTAGTTGACACAATGTTGTGCAACATATTAACAACTACTACCATAAATTGTTGTACCCATACATTCAATTCACTTTCCTCTCATTCTGAAATATGATACGACCTGTAAACTTCTCCTCAAATATGACAACTTTCTACGTGCTTGGAGCACTTACAATTAGTCCTCCCTTACACAGTGTTAGAATGGTGAATATGAATATGATTAATTAGATGGAGAAGTGGCTGTCATTATCACCCTTTTTTCCGATAGAGCGAAGAAAATCTAATAGTAACGAACTTTGATAAATAGTGAAGGTTTTGTTTAATTGTGATTCTAGGAAATCTCATGGCCATTGTCATATTCCCAGAAATATTAATTGAATTGTTTTAATGGTAAAATTCTTTAGTGAGATTGCAAATTGAAGGTATTGTAGAGGTTTTATCATTTTTATATCAGTACCAAATACATGATTTCAACCATCTTTAACAAAATTTTGTTGGCAAGTTTTCTATAATGCCTGAAAAACTGAAAACCTCAAACCATAATTAGTTATCCTACTTCAATAAAACCTTGTCGACTCATTAAACTAATATGAAGGGATAATCACAATAATCATCATGGAAACAATATAATTGTTGTAAAAATAATTAAAGTTGTTATAAGGAAATAATCAATAATAATAGATTCCCTACCATAATTCCAATAATATGACTATTTACTTCCCTAATTCACCTGTCCGTATAAAGAAATTATCGTTAGCTGTAAAATCATTAACTGAATAAAATCTAGAAACAACAACTGTGTAAAAATGGAAATAGCCATGGTAAGAACTAGAACATCGCAAATGTTTAAAAACAGAAATAGCGACGGTAAGAACTGGAACATCGCAACTGTTTAAAAACAGAAATAGCCACAGCAAGAACTGAAACATCGCAATTGTTTTAAAAACGGAAATAGCCATGGTACGAAATAGAACATCCACTGGCAATTAAACTTGCCTGCATACTTTAATTAGACTGGAAGCAACGAATTTACAACAATGTTTTAAAAAGGGTAGTGGCAGTAGTGAAGAGCAGGGTGAGAACGATCCCCTGGAAGGCAAAATGCAACAAGAAAGGGGAAGATATCCTTCTTGATGTTGTCAAATCTTGAGCCCAAAGATTCAAACAACGGGAAATTTTCCTTGTCCTTCTGCCATGATCTCAACAACAGAGATGGCCTCTACTATCGCAATTTCTGGTACGTTGTGAAAAGGGTGGTGGAGTGTTGGTGCCTTCAAAACACAGTCTCGAGAGTAAAGACAATTTTTTTTGAGAGGAAAATGAGGCAAGAGCCTGGGGAGGAATCACTGCAGCAGGTGACCTTGATGCATCCAAGGATTAAATCATGGCAATAGGAAGATCGCGCGTTTTTTTTTTTCTAGGGAGTAAGGACACATAAAATCCAAACCAGTTTCTCATACGCTGCTAGTAATTTATTATGACAACCCAGGTTTAGAAGATAATGCCGCAATACAATTACAAGAAAAACTCAGTGCAATAAGGATTTGCACGGTAAAAATTAATTTCTAACCGAACCATAAACACACAAGATTAAGATTTAATCGACACGTGTTACATATACAATTAGGAATATAGTGATCGTTGCGCAGTAAAAACAATTTTTTTAATCGAAACCATAAACACACAGTGAAATAATATTCAAAGACATTTTTATCACAGCGCAACAAGCTTAAAATCACATAGTGAAATGACGTTCAAAAGGCATTGTTGTTGCAGCGCAACAAGCTTAAAATAAATTATAGGCAAATAAATTCAAGGGCATTATTGCAGTGCTACAGGAAACAAATATTATGCATTGGAAACTACTATGGGAGAATCATGAAGCCATACTAATATAAAAAGGACACAGATATCATATAGATCAAAATCTTATAAACAACACATGTATATTGACGATCAAGGCCGTGAAAACGACGATGAGAAGGCTCTACAATCTGGATTACATTTCACAACTACGGTCCAAATTCATATTCAACATTAGCCATTATAGATATTCGTGTATAGAAATTAAACTAATCCTTTAAATGCAATTTACACATGTACATTCGCCATGGTGGATATTCCTATCCAGAAAACTAACTACCTTTTCAATACAAAATTTACACATGTGTATCATAGCCAATGGAGAAGAACCAGAAGTGGTTGTCCTGTGCTTGCACTCTGTCCAAGTCATGCTTATGCTCCATCCAAGTCCTGCTTACCAATCGTTGAGACCTCACCGGTACCTCCCAGCCAATGCTAGGGGTACTCTTCTTCCCCCTGAGCCCCCTGAGCCACAAAGGGGCCACACACACAATACCAGAGAATGATAGCTCCCAGCTCACCTCACAAGGTCAAGCTACCACTCATTATCCGAGTTGGGTATCCCAACTCCCACAAGAAAATTTCAGTCAAGATAAATTCCGACAGCATAAAATTACACATATCGGACGTGATCCATACTCCTCCTCTACCATCCTTTTTTTAGAATTTTCTTAGTGATTTCTTTCCCAAACACTCATTAGATTCTTTTTATTAAATTTAATTAGGATAAAACTCCGTCGTACACATGTCACTCGATCCCTTAGTTGCACTAGAAAATCAATTTATTAATTAATTAAATTCGCCTATTTCCCTCATCCACCTAAAAGCGTTCCTAAAAACGCTCCTCAGTGTCCCTTTATTCCCTTACATTTCTTAAATGACTGACGCCTTTCTTAAAACCTAGTTGAGTTCATAATTAGAAGGTTC
>ML808762.1:165844-206529 GCA_009831015.1 Picea engelmannii
GTGATTTAGTTTTGAAATGGGATGCCAGGAATTAAGATGCAGGTAAACACGGTAAGTTCGATCACCTCTGGTTCGGACCATTCAGGATAGCATCTATAGATGGGAAGTATTCCTTCCTACTGGAGAATCTAGACGGGAAAAATTTTGACACTCCTATCAATGGGCGCTATCTAAAAAATTTCATGCAATAAACATGTTTCACAGTACCATTGTATATACCGGTTTGGTTTTTCTTTTCTTTTGAAATTTTATTTCATTTCATTACTCCGAAAAGAAAAAATAAAATATATGTACTGCATATCATTCCTATGTTACAAAACTCTCTGAATATTTCCTTTTTGCATAATTCTTATTATCAGATGACAATTAAGGAGGTATCAGAATATAACGCTCAGTTTCAGAATATTTGTGTCCTCGCAAAACAAGTGATGAATTAATGAATGTGTTGGTTGAAAATACAAATGTAATCCAAGGTATGAAATTTTATTCATATTGTTCAAACCAAAATGCTAAAGGAGATCTTATAAAATCTTAATAAGGTTGTACTCATGTATGAAGCGGTCACCTAATCAAAGATTAGAAAGATCTAAGTCTCTAAGTTTCTGAATCATAAGGAAGTAAGAACACAAGAAACTTAATAATCAAAAAGTAAACTTATGTAGAAATGAGATCCTTTTCAAAACCTCTGAATCCTTGTTTTGTTTCCATCTAGCATGTCTAAAAGTTTTTACTCTATCCTGATTTTCACTACCTAACATTAAATCTTCACAGAAAGAAATATTTTTTTCCTTACCTCCGAAAACTTAAAGAACATATCTTCAAAAAACAAGTTTAGGCAAAAATCTTTATGTTCCTCTCATTTTAACTAAGAAAAAGTATGTCTAGGCTAATCCTGGTAACTTTAGCTCTTCTAGCAGACTTTAACTGATTAATTCGCTCAAGGAGAATCCTTGGAAATAAAAAGGTCCCTGTGAGATCTTCCTTATAGGAAAAGATGTATTGAATATCAGGAGAGAAGTAGCCCAGAGTACAATAAAAAATAGTTGATAGACTTTCATTGTTAAATCTTATTCATATATCATCTTTGTATTATTGATACAATTGATTGCCCCCACTTCAAAATTATAACAAAATATAAGACAGATGGTGAAAGGAAATTCATAAAATGATTTCCCCCATCTAGTCCAAGACAAATGGTGAAAGGAAATCCATAAAATCGATTGCCCCCATTCTATCCAAAAGATATGATGAAAGGAAATTCATGAAATGATTTTCCTCATCTCATTTAAAATGCAAAATGCTATTTGAAGTGGTGAAAGGAAATTCAATGGGAGATATAAATAACTTCACTAGGGTACTGAACAAGCTCGGTGGAAATGAAGCAATATCTATGATATATGTAAACTTGTCATACATGTATAAACATACTTTGAAAGCTAGTTCTCTTTCTGATAGTATTTACATTCTGAACTAACGAGGGATTCCCTTAAGAAATTGTTAAAGTTACCATACCTTGATGCGAACAAAATCAACCGAAGTTTGATACTTCAGTGAAATTTATTTTGATTATCTTAAACAAATCCAAAATAAGTTTTGTGAAAAAGGAAAACTATTAATAGCCTAAACTCGAGATCTGTGAATGATTACGTTTTTGAAAGTTTTCTTAGACATGGCTGAAGTCTAAATGTCTAAATGTATTTCGGTATGACTTTTCAAAAGGTGGTTCCCAAAAACCCAATGATGACTCCATTTGCCAAAATAAAGGTACTTGGTCTATTGTTCTTCCACGACTTGTAGGGAGATGCGATCCCTAGATGGAGCCTATGTTGGAACACATATAAATTTAAAACCTTGAGCTTTAACTTATCCTTTTTTTATAATAAATCTGAAGTCATTTTTTAAATATTAAATCAATTCCGCTTTTAATTTTAAGGTGTGAACGACGTCCATCGTTGATTAATTTCCCTCATTGATCGAACGATCCCTTTTTCCCCGATTTTTTGGAGCCGCCTGATGGTTAAAAATCCAAGCCACTAGAGACTGTTTCGGAGTTTAGCACTTCGAGCATTTCACCATGTCGCAACTTCAAAATACCGATACCCGAAAAGTATTCAAAAGATCCTAGTCACCACACACATATACCTTCCTAAACTCTTGACACATCACTGTAGGTAATGGCCTGTCGAAAATCTAATAAAAGACAATTTGCCAATACACGAAACAATAAAATGCCAAAAAGCTAAACCCCAATTAATTAAGTTAATCCCAATTAAAAATTAATTAATAACTTCACACACTCTGAGTTCAGATATTCACCATTCATCACACTCTAATTTCCCGAAGTCCGGACTTTCGAAATACTTTAAACACTAAGCAAGGTTAATTAAAATTAAAGATAATTATTCAATGATTAATCACTTCACGATCTCGAGTTTCGGGAATCCTATCTCGAGCTATTATCAAATATCCCAAAGTCCGAAAACCCAAAAATCTTAAAGTTAAATATGATTAATTAATGCGATAAATACGATTATCTCGCAATTAATTTTTTGCTAAATCGTAGTTCGGGAAATTTCAAAACTTATTCATCCAAGTTCCCGATAGCAAACCACTAATATTAATGGCATTAATCACGACTCTACGGCAATGATTTAAAATAAGATCGCAGATCACCGCATAGATCTTTTCATTAAGGAAAATAAATGCATCGTTAGTAAAGGTATTCGTAAATCAATACACTTAAGGTTAATAAGGATATTGGATTTTGAACTCTATTTGCAGTCTCGCAGAACAACAAGTTTTAGCAAGCTAAGAAGTTTGTGCGTTTCCCTATAACAGGTAACACAGTTCTGAACTCGCTAATATCATGGCGCCACAAAAAATGGCTAAAGCAACTGGTGAGAGTGTGAACCCAAACACATATGTTCTCTCAAATACTTCACTGAGAGCTATAGATACCGTGAAAACCTAGACGTGGGTGTTTGATATTCTACAACACGAGTTGATAAACTACCCAAATGATTTGGGCGACTAGGTGACTGAAACCCAGGCAATGAAGCTAAAGTATATAGCTCAATCAGAGCTGCACAAAATAGTCGCGCGACCAAGGCTCATGCCATATAACGACATGATAGACTTGGTCCTGGAGAACGTTGACATCTCAACCAGGAGCATCTGCAATTCACAGAAATTTGTTGTTGGGTCTTTTCGACCGAAGCATTTACAGGTAATGTACAAATTATCCCCAGTTTTCAAATATAGTGACAATGTCTCTTTCCTAATGCATTTCGACAAAGAAAAGTGCACACAATATGGAAAGAACTACGCTGACTTAATCAAGGACTGGTGGGCACGCCCTAAGAAATTCAGAGCAGAAACCCATGGCATATATGTCGCTGCATCATTAGATGCCCATATAATTTATGTGGTCACGATATTATGTAGACTTTTTGAGAAGGAAAGCTCTACTCATTTCCTATTACCATGGGTATCAATCATGCATGAAGTAGCAGAGGGATATTCTTTCAACTGGGCCAAGATATTATCAGACAATTTGGCCAAGGAAATCACAGAGTATCAGTTGATGAAGTCCAAATGGAAACCTTCCCCTTTCTACATGTTGCGTACATTATGGATGCCATTTCTTTTATGACGCCTTTCCCTCTGATGAGCTAGAGCTGGACTCCGACCAACGTTGATCCCATCCATTTCTACCACTCCAAGTTGTGGGAGGATAAAGCAAAATATTTCTTCTATGAAATTTGTCACTATGTGGTAGTGTTGGTGCATATTGCCCTCTACGGTTGCCCGCCACCTAGAATTTCAGATAGGATCATGGCTAACCTGGGAAAAATAGCAGACTGGTACATTGAGGAACATTTTTCTTACATCAAAGTTTTTGGGTGTTCAATTCCCCCACACGCTTTACCAAAGTTTTACCAGGTTTCCTGGTGTGTCGAGTGGTAGCGTATCAAACTGTGACAGGGGGTATCAGTAAAGAATTAAAAGTGGCCTAGAAAAAAGTATGGCCAACCTTCCCTCTTCAGGTTGGTATGTTCTCATTGTTAGATTTCAGTCACTCGAAAGTAGAAGCTAAAACCCTAGAAGACATCAAGTTGGTTAATATTGAGTTCAAGAAGCATGATCTGTAGAAGATCTTGGGAAATCACTTAGATCTATACAATATAAAAAAATATGATCATGAATCTTCCACATAGGATGAAATATTCCGGGGATTCAGGTCCTACCAGGAAGTGTTGAGCAGAGTCTGAACTTTGGCTCCAGACCAATTAGCTAGTTTCTACAATTTTCAGAGGCACAGAAGGAATAGTTTGCTTAAGTTCTTACAGGGAGAACCTCAGATATCTCCATCTACACAGGAAGCTACAACTCAGGGTTTAGAAACAGGAGGTTCCAGTAGACAGGATACTTGGGAGGATCCGAAGAAAACTGAAGTTTTAACACAGAAGGTGGATACTACATTATCAAATCTACCTGGTGACCAAGCAAAATCTCAATTTGAAGCTTTGATAAAGAAGAGACAGGATACATCACCATCCACACTAAATCGATTGGCTACCAACACAGCATAGCAACATTCATCCACCAAGATAGGTAATCCCATTATGTCATTAAAACCTTTACAGTCAAGTCAGGGAAATCCAAATGTCGAAGTCATATTTATAGAATCCCTTACTCTGATCTCGGCCGAAGAAATGCCTCCTTCAGATTTTTTTTTCAGCAAGAAGACGATGGTTATAGTGAAGATAGAAATGCACCAAAATGATGGTGCAACAATAAAAAGGCAGAGGATGTTGTATGATGGATAGGGTCAAGATGAGACAAAATTTGCTATGGAAATGGCAACCTCATTACGTTCCTTTGCCACGACTAATCAGTGTTTGGTAGAAAACCTAGAGAAGCAACTGAAACAGATAAATATATTGGTAAGAAAATTGCAAGACCAGATGAAAACAATGGAAAGAGATGTGAGAAATCAGATGAATAAGGCTTTTGAACAGGTCAAAGCTGATGACAGACAACAAATTCAACAACTCAAAACCGACCTTGATGAGTTATATCAAAATTCACAGACCAGTAGAGAATTTTCCACTCGACAAGAATAATTGATCAAGCAACTATAGGACAAGATAAATTTGGCTGAAGATACAACAGTGAAGATGGAAGATTTCCAAGATCAGTCACTAGAAGTACATGAAAAGCTGGAATCATCCCAGCAATATCTTTTCACGAAAGTAGAAGCTATTCAAAATTGTTATCGAGTGGCAGGCCTTTCTCTGAATAACATTTACATTAAGGAGAGAGAATTCAATGCAGCTCAGGCTAAGTTTAATGAGGCCTTTTTAATAGCATCTAAGTATTACATAGCATAGGTTCCTTGATTTTCTCTTTCTGAGCAAACCCGAGGTGACATAATCTTGAAATCCTAGGAGACAAATCTGGTTGAAAGAAAAATATTAGCCAGAGAGGTAAATAAATCTTGTGAAGAAGCATTGTCTTCACTAGACAAAGGGTTACTGGATGTTGAAGGAAACAATATCTCTAAGGCCTTGGGGCAGATTGATATAGCAAAGAATCAACATAATTCTAAAACAAGCAAAGAAGAAGCTCGGATAACCATCCAGTAAATGAAACAAATCAATCTGGTCCAGATAAACAAATGGATAGTAGATCTCAGTTTGAAGCTACAGGACACATCTTTGGGAGAAAGTAGAATACAATAAAGATTTCCTCAAATAGAAAATAAGCTATACACTTTTGAGGAAAATGAAGCAACAGAACCTTTCGGGTTGGTAGTACAGTTAGTAAGCAGATGCATCCAATGTGTCGAACATGGGAAAGATATCACATCTAGAAACAATTGAGACAACATGTACATACTATTCACATGGGTCATGATTATATGCCAGTTGTTTCCAAGCTGAAGGATATGGAGAAGACATGTCTCTACCTATAGACGAATAGACCGAGGAAATGCTTATGGAACCTTTCAGTTTTTCATATTGTAATATTTATCACTTATAAATTATGAGAAGTCCAATCGTTAGGTTGAGACCGTTTTGTATAAATACATAGATTAAAGACTTATTTCAGGCTGTTTCTTGTCGATTGTAACAGAGAAAACTCTCCTTATAGAGTATTAACACAAGTGTAGATAGAGATTCCAAGTTTTGTTCAAATCTGGGTTATGTGTTTCTTTGACTTCCATTTCTCAATTTTCCTTATGTATTCTTGAATAAATTTTTTATTCCAATTTAGTACAAAAACTATTGTAATCTTATTGCATCAGTAATTTATTGAGTAAGTAGTTTTTCCTCTGTATTTACTGTGAGTACTACAAGACCTACTTGTTTTGTGAGTTACTGTACTTTTATTCTTTATCCAAGGTTATACTAATCTATTTTATTCTACTGCAACAAGGTGGGAATGATTTTTAATCAATGCCTTGATTTGTTTCATAGTTTTGTAATTTTCCTTCACATCGTTTATGATTTCGATTTTGAATCAGTTATGAAATACAACCTATGTGCTGCTACATGGTTAATTCCATTAAGGGATTTTTCTCATATAACTGAGGTAGTTGGAAAATAATTTTAACACACTCTTAAATACTTCCTTGATGCCTGACATTATTATTTGAGCCTTAATTTTAATTTTAGGACAAACACTTCCCAACAATTTTGTTGGTCAATCACATACATGCGCAATATATCCTCCAAGGTCTAGTTCGTTCATTCTATTTTTCCATCTGTCTCTGGGTGATATATGGTACTAAAGTTAAGTTGGGTTCCCAAGGCCTCTTGGAAAGTAGTCCAAAATCGTTCTGTAAACACTGATCCTCTATCGGATATAATCCTCTTAGGCATGCCATGTAGTCTCACAATATCGTTGATGAAAACTCTAGCTATGTCAGGGGCCTGATACATCATACACACAGGAATAAAATGAGCACTCTTCGTCAGAGTGTCGACTATTACAAAAATTGAGTCATTCCTTCTTGCCATCAGTGGTAATACAACAATGAAATCCATCGAAATGACCTCCCATTTTGATCCTGGAATAATGTGTGGTTGTAGTAATCTTGTCAGATGTCTATGTTCAGCCTTCACCTACTAACATTCTAGACATCTTGCCGCATAGTTGACTATGTTCACCTTCATTCCTTTCCATTAGAATAAGGGTTTAAGGTCTGACCTCATCTTCGTGACTCTTGGATGAGCCATGTACACTACTCTATGAGCCTCATTTAGGATCAAACTCCTCAACTCGTTGTTGAGTGGAACGTAAATTTGATTATTAAATCTCAATAATCCGTCGTTGTCCACAGTAAATCCCTCAAATTTTGGTACCATCATTGTGTTTTGTCCGATAAAATCCTGGACCTCTTTGTACCAATCATCTTCATGTTGTAAATTTAGAATATTTTCACGTAGATTCGTCTGAAGTGGCATCACTAAAAATATGCATGGTCTCCGACTCAATGCATCAGCCACTCTATTCATTGTTCCTTTTATGTAAGTAATCTCGAAATCGTACTCGCTAAGCAATTTCGAGCAACGCCTTTGTCGCACGTACTTTGTGTAAAAATGTGTTATAAACTAGAGTGGTATGTTTTTAGTTTGAATTTTCATCCAATCAGGTAGTGTCTCCAAACTCTCAAGGCATACACAATGGCTAGCAGCTCCAAATATTGCATCGCATAGTTCTCTTCATGCCTTCTTAACTTTCTCAAGATGTATGCGATCACTCGATCGTCTTACATCAAGACTCTGCCTAAGCCTTCATTGGATGTGTCAGTGCATACCAATAAGTCCTCTTCCATGTCAGGGACCTTTGGTATCGACATTGTCATCAATAGATCCTTGAGCCTCTGAAATGCTTCTGCGCATTTCTCGATAATCGGATTTGCTATTTGGTAATCGGATTTGCTATCTTCAAAAAACCCTTGACAAACCTTCAATAATATCCCGCTAAACCCATGAAGCTACACACTTCTGGGACATTCGTTGGCGCATGCCATTTCATAATAGCCTCAACCTTTGTTGGATCCACAACGATACCTTCGTTGGATATGGCATGCCCTAAGTAATGAATCTTTGATTAATGAAACGATCATTTCGACAGCTTCCCAAACAATTTGTTCTCTCGTAGACATTGTAGTACCAGGCACCAATGTTCGTCATGCTCCTCCATCATCCAAGAATATATCAAAATATCATCAATGAATACTTGGACAAACTTGTCCAAGTATTCTCAGAACACCTCGTTCATCAAACTCATAAATACCCATGGGGCGTTTGTTAGTCCAAACAGTAAAACAGTAAACTCATAATGTCCAAACCTCGTCTTAAAGGCGGTCTTAGGGATGTCATCCTCCTTGATCTGTAACTGGTGATACCTCGATATCAAGTCGATCTTCTAAAACACTATTGTGCCTTTCATCTCATCAAACAGATCGTCAATCCTTGACAAAAGATATTGATTCTTGATTGTCACATTGTTTAATTGACAGTATTCAATGCAGAGTCTCCACGACCCATCCTTCTTCTGTATGAAAATAGCAGGTGCACCCCATGGTGACATACTTGGGTGTATACATCCTAGGTCCAACAACTCCTTCAGTTGCATTTTCAACTCCTGTAACTCCAGGGTCAACATCCAATAATGCGTTCTTGCTATCGGATCAGTTCTTGGTTTTAGGCCGATGGTAAATTCCAAATTCAACATTCAGCTGAGCACTTAAGAAATGAGCAATTCAAATATGCAAGAGAAATTTTCATTCCAGGTAACAAGTGAGTAATTATTTATGTAAAAGAGACTTCGTGTATAATCATAATTGTCATAGCTGAGTAACTAAAAGTCAAAGAGGATAGGCTTAAAACTCATACAGACTCGCTACCTATTGTTGTAGTTGACACAATGTTGTGCAACATATTAACAACTACTACCATAAATTGTTGTACCCATACATTCAATTCACTTTCCTCTCATTCTGAAATATGATACGACCTGTAAACTTCTCCTCAAATATGACAACTTTCTACGTGCTTGGAGCACTTACAATTAGTCCTCCCTTACACAGTGTTAGAATGGTGAATATGAATATGATTAATTAGATGGAGAAGTGGCTGTCATTATCACCCTTTTTTCCGATAGAGCGAAGAAAATCTAATAGTAACGAACTTTGATAAATAGTGAAGGTTTTGTTTAATTGTGATTCTAGGAAATCTCATGGCCATTGTCATATTCCCAGAAATATTAATTGAATTGTTTTAATGGTAAAATTCTTTAGTGAGATTGCAAATTGAAGGTATTGTAGAGGTTTTATCATTTTTATATCAGTACCAAATACATGATTTCAACCATCTTTAACAAAATTTTGTTGGCAAGTTTTCTATAATGCCTGAAAAACTGAAAACCTCAAACCATAATTAGTTATCCTACTTCAATAAAACCTTGTCGACTCATTAAACTAATATGAAGGGATAATCACAATAATCATCATGGAAACAATATAATTGTTGTAAAAATAATTAAAGTTGTTATAAGGAAATAATCAATAATAATAGATTCCCTACCATAATTCCAATAATATGACTATTTACTTCCCTAATTCACCTGTCCGTATAAAGAAATTATCGTTAGCTGTAAAATCATTAACTGAATAAAATCTAGAAACAACAACTGTGTAAAAATGGAAATAGCCATGGTAAGAACTAGAACATCGCAAATGTTTAAAAACAGAAATAGCGACGGTAAGAACTGGAACATCGCAACTGTTTAAAAACAGAAATAGCCACAGCAAGAACTGAAACATCGCAATTGTTTTAAAAACGGAAATAGCCATGGTACGAAATAGAACATCCACTGGCAATTAAACTTGCCTGCATACTTTAATTAGACTGGAAGCAACGAATTTACAACAATGTTTTAAAAAGGGTAGTGGCAGTAGTGAAGAGCAGGGTGAGAACGATCCCCTGGAAGGCAAAATGCAACAAGAAAGGGGAAGATATCCTTCTTGATGTTGTCAAATCTTGAGCCCAAAGATTCAAACAACGGGAAATTTTCCTTGTCCTTCTGCCATGATCTCAACAACAGAGATGGCCTCTACTATCGCAATTTCTGGTACGTTGTGAAAAGGGTGGTGGAGTGTTGGTGCCTTCAAAACACAGTCTCGAGAGTAAAGACAATTTTTTTTGAGAGGAAAATGAGGCAAGAGCCTGGGGAGGAATCACTGCAGCAGGTGACCTTGATGCATCCAAGGATTAAATCATGGCAATAGGAAGATCGCGCGTTTTTTTTTTTCTAGGGAGTAAGGACACATAAAATCCAAACCAGTTTCTCATACGCTGCTAGTAATTTATTATGACAACCCAGGTTTAGAAGATAATGCCGCAATACAATTACAAGAAAAACTCAGTGCAATAAGGATTTGCACGGTAAAAATTAATTTCTAACCGAACCATAAACACACAAGATTAAGATTTAATCGACACGTGTTACATATACAATTAGGAATATAGTGATCGTTGCGCAGTAAAAACAATTTTTTTAATCGAAACCATAAACACACAGTGAAATAATATTCAAAGACATTTTTATCACAGCGCAACAAGCTTAAAATCACATAGTGAAATGACGTTCAAAAGGCATTGTTGTTGCAGCGCAACAAGCTTAAAATAAATTATAGGCAAATAAATTCAAGGGCATTATTGCAGTGCTACAGGAAACAAATATTATGCATTGGAAACTACTATGGGAGAATCATGAAGCCATACTAATATAAAAAGGACACAGATATCATATAGATCAAAATCTTATAAACAACACATGTATATTGACGATCAAGGCCGTGAAAACGACGATGAGAAGGCTCTACAATCTGGATTACATTTCACAACTACGGTCCAAATTCATATTCAACATTAGCCATTATAGATATTCGTGTATAGAAATTAAACTAATCCTTTAAATGCAATTTACACATGTACATTCGCCATGGTGGATATTCCTATCCAGAAAACTAACTACCTTTTCAATACAAAATTTACACATGTGTATCATAGCCAATGGAGAAGAACCAGAAGTGGTTGTCCTGTGCTTGCACTCTGTCCAAGTCATGCTTATGCTCCATCCAAGTCCTGCTTACCAATCGTTGAGACCTCACCGGTACCTCCCAGCCAATGCTAGGGGTACTCTTCTTCCCCCTGAGCCCCCTGAGCCACAAAGGGGCCACACACACAATACCAGAGAATGATAGCTCCCAGCTCACCTCACAAGGTCAAGCTACCACTCATTATCCGAGTTGGGTATCCCAACTCCCACAAGAAAATTTCAGTCAAGATAAATTCCGACAGCATAAAATTACACATATCGGACGTGATCCATACTCCTCCTCTACCATCCTTTTTTTAGAATTTTCTTAGTGATTTCTTTCCCAAACACTCATTAGATTCTTTTTATTAAATTTAATTAGGATAAAACTCCGTCGTACACATGTCACTCGATCCCTTAGTTGCACTAGAAAATCAATTTATTAATTAATTAAATTCGCCTATTTCCCTCATCCACCTAAAAGCGTTCCTAAAAACGCTCCTCAGTGTCCCTTTATTCCCTTACATTTCTTAAATGACTGACGCCTTTCTTAAAACCTAGTTGAGTTCATAATTAGAAGGTTCGAAAGACTAGATTCACTACTATGTTAGACATTCCCCTTTTCCTTAAGTTTCCCCTTTTCTTCTAAGTTCAGATTTACAAAGTTTAGATATAAACAACAATTTACCCTTTTAATAAATTAATCCTCCATTATAACTTTACTTTAATTATTAATGTTTGAATTTTATTTACCCCTTTCTTGTTACATGTTGATGCAGACCCCACTTATCTCCTAAGGGCTCTACGACCTCCTGGTCTAGGATCGATCAAGAAACTGAGTCTGATTGACTCTTTGTCCCCTCAGGAACCTCAATTAACTGATTAGGCCCCCTTCTTCTTAAGGTGTTGGTTCTATGGAACCCACGGGCTCTCCCTTAATGCTTTAAAGCTTAAGCACAATTAGGCGCTAGCTCTCTCTTGGCTAAGCCCCTTCTCTCACATGACTGTTGGCAGTGACCATGCGATTAAATGAAAGGCGCGTAACAATTTTTTGTTTCGCGAGTTCGCACTTTGTGAATCATCTCCCTGGACAATCAATGGTCCAGATCTCTCCCCGATCCGACAACTCAGATCAAATCATGATTTCGCAATTCACGAGTTCTCAGAACTCTTGCCTCTGATTTCTCGAGTCATGAAATCCCGACAAGGCCAGATCTACAGTTCATCTCCCTCCTTTGATCAATGGTTGTGATGATCCATATGGATATCAGTGGCCACCCACCTTTTCCAACTGGCTCAAAACAGTTTTCTGGCAATTTTGGTAATTTACTATTTTTAGCAGTTTTCACTTCCGGGGCCATTTTGAGGGCCTAAATGAAGGTTTTTCGGGATCATCCCAACTCAATGATAGTCAAAGGCATGATTGAGGCCCAAAAATGAATCTCCTCAATGATACATTTCCAATGGGCTATAATACACCTAAAATGGAGATCGTATGCAAAAATTAAGAACCCGAGAAGTTAATGTACTAACTTACCCAAACGGGGCCCACATGACTTTTGGCGCTTCATCTCATAGGGTTAGGTTTTTGGATGTCTAGGGTTTTTTTCATTCCTGTTTATTTTAAAAGGCCTTCGAAGCCTCATTGTAATCATCTTCTTGCGAATGAGCACAGTTGTCACATCTCTTCTCAGAGATAAGCCGCCACCATTCCAAAAAGCTTGTTTTTGCTGCATTTTACAGTTTCAGCTTATTTCATTATTGAATAGAAAACCAATTTTATTGTATCTCTGTTATTTTGTGTTAATAAACTGTTAATAATCTGTATTCATTTCATTCTACTCATAAAATCTGGATCATGTGATCAAATCGTGATTTCACATTTCGCGAGTTCTTGTAACTCGGTCTCTGACTTGTTTGAGTCACTAGTCAGCGAAATGTTGATCTTTTGCCACACGTCTTCCTTGATGATGGATGGTCTTGATGGTTTCGAAATAGTTGTGATCCTTTCATGAGTTCTCCCTTCGCGACTCCTCTTGACTCTCCTCTTTGACCTTTCCACCCTGCAAGTCAGCGAAATGTTGAGCTCTCACCATGTGTCCTCCTTGATGGACGACCATGATCAAATCGTGATTTCGCACATCACGAGTTTGAACAGTTATGTTCTTTGACCTTCTTGCTCTGTGAGTCAGTGAAATGTTGAGCTCTCGCCATGTGTCCTCCTTGATGGATGGCTAGGATTTTTGCAACACCCATCTGCTCAGGTCTTTGGCTCTTATCTTCAAAAAGTTAAGGTCTGCATACCTTACCTTTAGATCAATGGCTATTGATCCACGTGCTCAGATCTAACAGATGAAATATTTTTTTTTGTGCTAATATCGAACTACTGCGATCTTTTCCCTTGCGCTCATATTGAATGACTATGATATTTTATCCTCTGTTCTTTCTTCTCATTGTCTGGATGTTGATCGGGAGGTCAAAATCTCTCCTCTGCAGCTAATCTAATGATAGTTGTCGCTCCTCCTCCTGCGCTTGGAATTTCTCCCGTCTTGGAAGAATTCTCTAAGTGTCGAAGGCTTCGAACCTTAATACTCATGTGAGCCTAATGATTCTGAGTCTCGCCTGCATTTCTTGAAATGCTACCTCTCCTTTGAGATTTGAACTTTCTTCAGACTTAGAAGATTTTTGGAATATTCAAAGGTTTTGACCTTTGTCCTTCCTGTGAATCTGGTTCATGGATCTCATTATTTATAGTCACAGCCACCTGTGATTCCTTCAGGGATTCTATTAAGAAACAATACTACCCTGTCAGAAGTTATGATGACCTATATACCAAATGGACCACATTGTGGCAAGAAAGAGACTAAGAAGTGCCATATTTCACAAATATATTCTATACCTTGTGCACCAAGATGGGTATCAAAGTTTCGGAGTGACATCTGGTGCTCAAGTATCGTGGTGCTCTACATAGATACATCCAGAATGAAATGGAATTTCTATACAGAAGCTCAAACAATATACGTGACAATTTGGGCCTAGGAACCCCTCACAACAAATGCCAAGAAAGGGAGGCCCCAACCCACAGAACAAAGGACAGAGAAAAGATGGATAGTATCAGGACAACCATTCCAAGCCACAAGCAAAGAAGGACACAAGAAATACAAAGAAAGATACTGGGAAGTGGTGTGAATTCCATAAGATCCCTTGGCATAACACTATTGATTGTTGCTCAAAGCAGTCATTGGTGGTCGAAGTGAAAGCCTCTGAATTAGATGCGGATTCTGACTCTGAGCCAGAACCAGAAAGGGGAAGACAGATCATTGACGCGGAACCCAATGCCACCATTTCTACCACCAAGCTCCAACCTGGTGAACCAGACGAGCCAGAAGAAGGAGAGTGCCTCTTCCATTCACAAATGTGGGTAAAAGGCACCCCGCTACACTTCATCATTGATAGAGGTAGCCAGAAGAAAATCATCTCTGCAGAGGTCATCAAGTGGCTGGCAGTGCCCACAACCCTACACCATTGGATGGCTCCACCAAGGAAGCGTTCTCCGTGTCAGCCAACAGTTTCGACTGTCATATGGCATCAAGCCCTTCAAAGACGAGGTATTGTGTGATGTTTCTCCTCTCGAAGTTTGTGATGTTCTTTTGGGACAACCTTATTTATGGAAACGTCATGTTGTATATGAGTCTAGACCTCATAGTGTTATTATTACTTTGAACAGGAAATTGTACAGGATACCTGAGGCAATCCCACCTAGTACTATTTCCTTGATCTCTGCTAAGCAATGCGAGAAGGTCATCTCTCAGATGGGGAAGTTTGTCTTCTTCGTTATTCACTCTCAGAATAAGTGAAAGATCACAACCACATCCAGGGTATCTTCGGACAACCTCTCCACACAGCAGAAGCAAGTAGATAAGGTCGTGGAAGAATACTCGGATATCTTCTCCTCACCTACCGAGGTACCTCTGCACTGCCAGGTCAAGAACCCCATCGGTCTGACCCCCAGTGCACCGCTACCCAATGGGCCAATCTATCATCTCTCTATGTTAGAGAATGAGGAAATCAAGTGATAAATCCAATAAATTCTCCACAAGGGGAACATCCGTCCCAGCTCATCACCGTGTGGGAGACCAATCATGCTGGTACAGAAGAAAGATGGATCCTGGCAAATCTGCATTGATTACCAAGCTCTGAATAAAATCATAGTCAGAAATTGGTACCTGATTCCCTGAATCAATGACCTCCTTGATCAACTCACGGGGGATAAATACTTCAGTAAGATTGATCTAAAGTCTGGCTACCACCAGGTCCCGATAGAGCAGACAGATGTATGGAAGACCGCCTTCAAGTCAAAGGAAGGCCTTTTTGAATGGTTGGTCATGCCCTTGGTTTGACAAATGCTCCGACCACTTTCATGAGGATGATGGACGATATCCTATGACCATTGACCAATAATTTTGTAGTGGTGTATCTGGATGACATTCTCATTTACAGCAAGACTTGGGCCAAACACTTGCAGCATATTCAACAGGTTTTGCACACCTTGTGGCAGCAAAAGCTATATGCCAACTTGGAAAAATTCTCCTTCGGCATGGACAGGGTCCATTACCTAGGCTACATCATTGATCAACATGGTGTACATGTGGATCCCACCAAGATCCAAGTCATCCGTGACTAGCCAGCCCCAACCACACTCACTGAGCTTCAGAGCTTCTTGGGCCTTGCCAATTTCTACTGTAGGTTTGTGTTGGGATTCTCCCATATTGCATGGGCCCTTAGCCAAATCACCAGGGGTGGTGGTAAGGAAACATTTATGTGGGGTCAGTTCCAACAACAAGCATTCTATGATTTGAAGCAGTGCTTGTGCTCATCCCCAGTACTTTCACTACCATACCTGTAGCATCCCTTTGAGATCAAGACAAATGCTTCAGACTATGTTGTGGGCATCGTCATTACTCAGAACGACCACCCCGTGGCCTATCATAGTGAGACACTATCTGATGTTGTCCATAAGTACCCTACTTACGACAAAGAAATGTACTCCATTATGCAAGCCTGCTGCCAGTGGAGACATTACATTCTTGGGAAGGAGACAATCATCCACACTGATCATAAGACACTGCAGTTTATGTATACACAAGGAAAATTTCAGAATGACCGCCATCAAAAGTGGTCCACTTACTTGCAACAATTCCACCTCAACATCAAGTATAAAACAGGAAGAACCAATAGCATCGTTGATTGCCTCAATAGACCACCAGTTGTGGAACTCACCACAGTGCTAGACTCTTGCGGCCATGAGACCTCTGGATGGCCCCAACTCTATGAGACAGACCTGGACTTCACCGCCACCTACCAAATGTTGGGTGCAAACATAGTTGTCGATAATTTCTATCTTCAAGATGGGTTGTTGTGTCATCTGGGCCATATCTGTGTTCCATCAAGCGAGCGAGTGAAGATGATCTGGGAATCCCACTACAGTCGGGTGGCAGGACACTTCGGCATCAAAAATACAATGGCAATGCTACAGAAACATTTCTACTGGCCGAAACTCTGACAAGAGGTCAGCAAGTATATCAGGTCCTGCACTGTCTGTGCTATTGCCAAACCAACCACTAAGAAACAGGGCTTGTACACCCCTCTTCCTACTCCTGACAAGCCATGGGAATCCATCTCAATGGACTATATGTCAAGCCTCTCGTCCACCAAAAGGGGAAATGACTGTGTTTTGTGGTTGTTGACTGCTTTTCTAAGATGGCGATTATGGTTGCCTGCAAGAAGAGCATCACAGCAGAGGCCACTGCCAAACTCTTCTTTGAATGGGTTTGAGTACATTTTGGACTCCCACAAACCGTTGTCTTAGATAGGGATAATAAATTTCTCATCACATTCTGATCGATCCTCTGGTCACTGCTGGACACCAAGCTAACCAAATCCACGGCCTTCCACCCCTAGACAGATGGCCAAACCGATGTCGTAAATCGAATGGTTGTGCATATCCTTCGCATGTATAATTAAAATCACCCTCACACATAGGATGAGAGCCTTCCCTATGTCCAACATAGCTACAACCGAGCCCTGCATAGCTCAACTAGCCACAACCCCTTCAGGTGGGGTTGGGATTCTAACCATTGGGTCCCATAGATGTTTCACTTCCCCTCGCGGTCACCTCGACCGACTCATCTCTTGTTCCAACTAAAGCTGACAAAGCCACTTGGTTCATTGAGTGAATCCAGGACATCCACCAATAGGTTCAATATATCTTACATAAGTCCAATGACAATGACAAGTACAAGCAACACCATGATCAACATCGGGTGCCACATAAGTTTCAAGTGGGAGACAAAGTTTGTTTGAAATTGCAGAAAGAATGCCTTACAGGACCCCATCGGAAGCTTCGCCCACTCTGTTATGGGTCATACACCATCACCAAGGCCATGGGGGATAATTCTTTTGAGCTCAACATTCCCCCTTTCCTTGGCCTGCACCCAGTGTTCAACGTGGATCTCCTTCGCCCTTATTTCCCACCATTATTGGACACCTCAAATGTAGAAGAATAGATGACACCAATAGATATCAACCCTAACTGCATCCAACAAGAATCTAGGGATTAGATTCTGTACACATAGATCAAGGGAACTCGACAGCAAAGGATTCATCTTTTTCGATTCGTTAAAGCAGGGCAGCTCCTTCACCAAGGCAAGTGGCTCACCCGGGGCCAAATTCAGCAGAAATTTCCTCATCTGATGGGGGAAAGCAATGCAATGGATACCATTTCTTCCTAAGGAGTTAGTATTGATCCAAATGGATATTGGTGGCCATCCACCTTTTCCAACTGGCTCAAAACAATTTTCTGGCAATTTTGGCAATTTACTATTTCTAGCAGTTTTCACTTCCGGGGTCATTTTGAGGGCCTAAATGAAGGTTTTTTGGGATAGTCCAAACTCAATGATAGTTGAAGGCATGATTGAGGCCCAAAAATTAATATCCTCAATGATACCTTTCCAACGGGCTATCATATGCCTAAAATGGAGATCGTATGCAAAAGTTACGACCCCGGCAAGTTAATGTACTAACTTACCCAAACGGGGCCCACGTGACTTTTGGCGCTTCATCTCCTAGGGTTAGGTTTTTGGATGTATATGGTTTTTGGCATTCCTGTTTATTGTAAAATTCCTTCGAAGTCTCATTTTAATCATCTTCTTGCAAATGAGCACAGCCATCACATCTCTTCTCAGAGATAAGTCGCCACCATTCCAACAAGCTTGTTTTCGCTGCATTTTACAGTTTCAACTTATTTCATTATTGAATAGAAAACCAATTTTACTGTATCTCTGTTATTTTGTGTTAAGAATCTATTAATAATCTGTATTCATTTCATTCTTCTCATAAAATCCAGATCATGTGATCAAATCACGATTTCACATTTTGCGAGTTCTTGTAACTCGGTCTTTGACTTTTTTGAGTCACTAGTCAGCGAAATGTTGATCTTTTTCCACACGTCCTCCTTGATGATGGATGTTCTCGATGGTTTCGGAACAACCAACGACTGTGATCCTTTCATGAGTTCTCCCTTTTTGACTCCTCTCAACTCTGCTCTTTGACCTTTACACCTTGCGAGTTAGCAAAAAGTTGAACTCTCGCCACGTGTCCTCCTTAATGGACGACCACGATCAAATCGCGATTTCGCACATCGTGAGTTTGAACAGTTATGTTCTTTGACCTTCTTTCTCTACGAGTCAGTGAAATGTTGAGCTCTCACCACGTGTCCTCCTTTATCGATGGCTAGGGTTGTTGATCTCCTAGCTCCTCAGGTCTTTGGCTCTTGTCCTCAAAAGGTTAAGGTGTGCGTATCTTACCTTTATATCAATGGTTATTAATCCATGTGCTCAGATCTGACGGATGGAATATTTTCTTTTACGCTAATATCGAATGGCTGCGATATTTTCCCTTGCTCTCAAATTGAATGACTAAGATATTTTCTCCTCTGCTCTTTCTTGTCATTGGCTGGACATTGATCAGGTGGTCAAGTTCTCTCCTCTGCAGCTGATCTAACGATAGTTGTCACTCCTCCTCCTGAGCTTGGAATTTCTCCCATCTTGGAAGAATTCTCTAAGTGTCAAAGGCTTTGACCCTTGATCCTCCTATGAGCCCGATGACTCTGAGTCTCACCTACGTTTCTTGAATTCTACCTCTCCTTTGAGCTTTGAAATTTCTTCAGACTTAGAAGATTTTCAGAATATTCAAAGGTTCCGACCTTTTTCCTTCCTGGGAGTCCGGTTCATGGATCTCATCCATGATTTCTTGGAAAGTGTTGTCTCTCCTAAGCTTAAGCTTACTTCCAACTTAGAAGGATTTTGAAAGATTCAAAGGCTTCGACCTTTGTTCTTCCTGCGAGTCTGTTTCTTGGATCTCATCCAAACTTTCTCGAAAAGTGCTACCCCTCCTAAGCTTGATCTCCTTAAAGATTTTGATTCCCCAATCACTTCTCTCTCTTTCGAGAAATTCATTAATCTCATATTAAAGAGTTCTTAAAAATAATCCTTTATGCCTTCCTGGCACTCCTAGGTTCTCGTTGTTCGACTTCTTATGGAGTCACTTCGAATCTGAGTCAAATTCTAGAATTGTGCACTCCTTGCAAGCGATTCTTGCACAAGATCTTGAATTCTTGCAGACGACTGTGTGCACCTTGTGGCAGTCGCTTTGCACTCTTTGAAAAGAAAATCTTACGTTGTTCCTCCTAAGCTTTACGACTTGAAATAGACCCTATCAATGCACTCCTTGCGGACTTTTTGCACACCTTGCACTGACTCACGGAGAAAAGCGATCTTGAGTTATGCAAGAATTTTTGAGTTACATACACTCACAGTAAGATTCAGTCATTCTTGGAAAAGAAAGAACAATAGTAAAAGAGAAGTGCAAGCAATACTAGTCTCACACATTTGGATCAATTTTCCTTGGTTATCTTCATTCCAAATGAAAAGATGATTACAGCAAAAACCAAAAACAACTATTGTTCAGAAACTCTACTTGCAACTCTACTTTCTCCCCTCTACCTACAACTCTCGCTATTCTTTGCAACTTTTACAATGTTGTGCAATTTTATGCAAATCCTTCCTTAAAGTGTACAAAATCTCTCTTTATATCAAAGGGTCCTTCAAAAGAAAAAATAATTTCTATCTAACTACGGTTACATTGAGACTAGGGTTAACTCCCTGGTCACAAGTGCTCAATTTGTTTCCACGTGCGCGATCTTTCCTCCTTTGTTTCTATCAACTTCAAAAATTACAGTACTGGCCAGCGTTCAAGATTTTGAATTGGTCTTCAGGTGCTGACTTGTTCTGCCACGTGTGCTTCCTAATGATGCTCCTACATCATACTCCCCCTGGACAAAAATTCATGGACTCCTTTCCATGAGCTCCTGCCCCGAATTTCCATGCTTTTGGATATTAGCTTCACTCTACCAATGACATCTTCTATTGGGTGTCCCTTCCACTTGACTAGATATTCAAAATAGGTCTTCCTCCTAGTCCTCTTATCAATCCTCTGATCAACAATCTATTCCATCTGTGAGCTTTCTGCTATAGGCATTTGTTTCTCCCACTAAATCTTCTCTTGATTTGTTGATCCCTCTGATCTGGCTTAATAAATTTCCCAAACTTCTGTTTACCACCCCAGTCTTCCCATCTGTCTAAGGGTAATAAGCTGAGCTAAAGGAAAAATCTGTCCCCAACTTCTTCTACACTGTTCTCCAAGAATAACCAACAAATTTTGTGTCTCTGTCCGAGACAATGCTTCTAGGTAGGCCGTGAAGTCTTACAACTTCCTTAAAGAACAGAACTACAACATGTGTTGCATCAATGGTCTTCTGGCATGGGATAAAGTGGGCCATATTTGATAATTTATCCACCATCACAAATATGGGATCGCATCCTCTTTGCGTTCTTGGTAGTCCCAACACAAAATCCATCCCTTCAACAATTGATTTCCCTTGAACAACAATCCCTCTTGAGTCATATACTCCATGGTTGGGAAAATCATGATCTCTTGCTCATGGCTCCCTCTGCTATGTTGTTGATATCCTCCAAGGTCCCATACTTTCTCTTGAAGTTATTCATCTACTCCTTTTCCTTGTTGCTTCTTTTTTTTCTACTGCTCAGCTTCTTCCTCTGTCAGAGTAACTTATGTCATCTCCTCTTGTGTTGGTTCAACTCCAACTTCTTCCAGCTCCTCCCCAGGCTGGTATGCTCCTCTACCTATCTCCAATTTGATATGTTGGATGTGCAAGATTTTCACTATCACCCTCCTCTCTAGGGCTTCTAATTCCTCATACATCTCAGCAAAATCTATGTTGTTTGTTTCCTCTTCTGTTGCAGGCTCCAGTGCTATAGTCATCTCTTGTTCAGCTTCCTAGGTGAAAATTTTGAGCAATTCTGATGAATGCTCTTCTCCTTCTGTTGGGGAAAACATCAGTGTTTGTTCTGTCTCTCCCTCTATGACAGTCATGGCTGGCTATCCTTCTTCTTTTGTTCCATCTGCATCACAGACACAATTATCTTTAAAAGAAATTGGCTCCATGGCCTCCTGCTCGAATTCTTGTTGCACTACCTCCTCATGTGCAACTCTTGTATTAGTCTCTGCTGAACTATTTGGTAGGAATATTTGAATTCCCCCAACGATTAGGACACTCCTATGAGACTCTTCTGTCAGCACTCCTTGTTTATTTGAACTATCAGCTGAGTTCATGAGACTCTCACATATCCCCATCTCATCTCCCTTGCCCAACTGGAAAAATGGGATTTCTCCTCTACCCACCTGGAAGCTCATGAAATCAATTGATCTCATCTCATTTCCCACTTGGCAATATGAACTTTCATTACTGCCCAACTGGCAGTATATGAGATCTTCAACCGATCTCTCTCCATTTCCCACCTGGAAACTTGAAAGTTCCCTTCTGTCGTCCAGGCAGTTTATGATATCCCTAACTGATCTCTTCTCCTCATAATCACTGAGGTTACTCCTAATCTCTAGTTCACAGATGTGAATCACTTTCTCCTCTATGTCACTGAGGTCTTTAGCATGCCTCAGCCACCTTCTCAACAATTTTCATTTTCCTCTAGCAAACAATTTTTGTACATGCCACTTCACTTTCCCCTTCAAAGGCCATTCATAGGTCTAGTGTACCATGGACTCTTGTTGTATCCTCAATGCTATTTGTTCCATTCTCGCTCTTAACTCAGTGAGTTCCTCATCAATTTATTCTTTACTTTTCTTCTGGTGGTCTCCTCTTTGACCACACTCATGGCATTCAGTAGCCATATTTTTTTTCCTCGGCCCTCCTAGCTATCTACCATTTGATGCACACCTTGCAACAATATTCACAGAGCATCAGTACCCTGTCTTCCTTCACCTGTTGTCCACAAGTGAACTTCAGTTTCTGAGACATTTGATATCATCATATCACCTTTGCCTACAATCTGTAGACACAATTCAGCTCTTGATACTACTTGATGGTATGAGACTATCTCCTTTATCTCCTTCGCCTGAAATCTACAGACAAAAATCAACTCTGATAACACTTGATGGTTATCAGATTCTTTTCTTCATCTACTCTCTGCTACAGAAATTAAAAATCTGAGCTCTGATACCACTTGACGCATTCAGCCTGTCTCCTCCATCTCCTTTTCCTGAAATCTACAGATGAAATTCGCTCTAATACCACTTGATGTAGACCCCCCTTCTCTCCTAAGGGTTGCACGACCTCTCGGTCTAGGATTGATAAAAAAATTGAGTATGATTGAATCTTCGTCCCCTAGGAACCTCAATTAACTTATTAGGCCCCCTTCTTCTTAAGGCATTGGTTCTATGGAACCCACGTGTTCTTCCTTAATGATTTAAAGCTTCAATGCAATTAGGTGTTAGCTCTCTCTTGGCTAAGCCCCTTCTCTCATGCGTCGCAATTTCATGTTTCGCGAGTTCGCACTTTGTGAATCGTCTCCCTGGAAAATCAATGGTCCAGATCTCTCCCCGATCCGACGTCTCAGATCAAATCACAATTTCATGATTCACGAGTTCTCAGAACTCTTGCCTCTGATTTTCTGAGTCACGAACTCCCGACAAGGCCAGATCTACGATTCAGCTCCCTCCTTTGATCAACGACTTTGATCAAATCACGATTTCGCGTTTCACAAGTTCTTGTAACTCGGTCTTTGACTTCTTTGAGTCACTAGTTAGCGAAATGTTGATCTTTCTCCATGCATCCTCCTTGATGATGGACGGTCTCGATGGTTTCGGAACAACCAACGGTTGTGATCCTTTCGCGACTCCTCTCGATTTTGATCTTTGACCTTTCCACCCTGCGAGTCAACGAAATGTTGAGCTCTCGCCACGTGTCCTCCTTGATGGATGACAATGATCAAATCATGAGTTCACACATCGCGAGTTCGAATAGTTATGTTCTTTGACCTTCTTGCTCTGCGAGTCAGTTAAATGCTGAGATCTCACCACGTGTCCTCCTTGATGGACGACTAGGGTTGTTGCAGATCCCAACTCCTCGGGTCTTTGGCTCCTATCTTCAGAAGGTTAAGGTGTGTGCACCTTACCTTTATATCAACAGTTGTTGATCCACGTTCTCGGATCTAACAGATGAGATATTTTCTTTTGCACTAATATCGAACGGTTGTGATCTTTTCCCTTGCACTTAGATCGAACAACTACGATATTTTCTCCTCTGCTCTTTCTTCTCATTGTCTGGATGTTGATCGAGCAGTCCAAATCTCTCCTCTACAGTTGATCTAACGATAGTTGTCGCTCCTCCTCCTGAGCTTGGAATTTCTCTCGTCTTGGAAGAATTCTCTAAGTGTTGAAGGATTCGACCCTTGATCCTCCTGCGAGCCCAATGATTCTGAGTCTTGCCTATGTTTCTTGAAATGATACCCCTCCTTTGAGATTTTAACTTTCTTCAGACTTAGAATATTTTAGGAAGATTCAAAGGTTTTGACCTTTTTCCTTCATGCAAGTCCAATTCTTGGATCTCGTCCATGCTTTCTTGGAAAGTGTTGTCTCTCCTGAGCTTATTCTTTCTTCAGACTTAGAAGGATTTTGAAAGATTCAAAGGCTTCGACCTTTGTTCTTCCTGCGAGTCAGTTTCTTGGATCTCGTCCACACTTTCTCAAAAAGTGATACCCCTCCTGAGCTTGATCTCCTTAAAGATTTCAATTCCCCAAGCACTTCTCTCTCTTCCAGGAAATTTGTCAATATCAGATTAAAGAGTTCTTAAAAATAATCCTTTATGCCTTCCTGGCGCTCCTCGGTTCTCATTGTTCGACTTCTTACGGATTCTCTTTGACTTTGAGTCGAATTCTGGAATCGTGCACTCCTTGCAATAGATTCGTGTGCAAGATCTTGAATTCTTGAAGACGACTGTGTGCACCTTGCGGCAATCTCTTTGCACTCTTTGCAAAGAAAATATTATGTTGTTCCTCCTGAGCTTTACGAGTCAAAATAGACCCTGTCGATGCACTCCTTGCAAACTATGTGCACACCTTGCACCGGCTCACGGAGAAAATAGATCTTGAGTTATGCAAGCATTTTTGAGTTACATACACTCACAGTAAGATTCAGTCATTCTTGGAAAAGAAAGAACAAAAATAAAAGAGAAGTGAAAGAAATAGTAGTCTCACACATTTGGATCAATTTTCCTCGGTTATCTTCATTCCAAATGAAAAGATGATTACAGCGAAAACCAAAAACAACTATTGTTCAGAAACTCTACTTTCTCCCCTCTACCTACAACTCTCACTATTCTTTGCAACTTTTACAATGTTGTGCAATTTTATGCAACTCCTTCCTTAAAGCGTACAAAACCTATCTTTATATTAGAGGGTCCTTCAAAAGAAAAACTAAATGCTATATAACTACGGTTACATTGAGACTAGGGTTAAGTCCTCGGTGACGCGTGCTCAATTTGTTTCCACGTGCGTGATCTTTCCTCCTTTGTTTCTATCAGCTTCAAAAATTGCAGTAATGGCCAACGTTCAATATTCTGAATTGGTCCTCAGGCGTTGAGTTGTCCTACCACGTGTGCTTTCTAACGATTCTCCTACATCACATGTCTATTTAGTTTTTTTTTTTCACAGGTTCTACTTAGACCTAGCTTTTAAATTCACTAGGCTTGGCAACAGTTCTTAAGGGAAAACAATGTTATTAAACTTTACTCATAAAATCATTCATTTTAAGGCCGACCAGGTCCTAAGGAGGCATATTTTTCTAGGTACTAGGTTTATTAAATTACCATAGTTAAATTTGCGACGTGCCCGTCAGAACGTACTATGTGATCCAAGGGTGCCACTCGCCTTCATTCCAGTTTTATTTGTGTGATGTGCCCTTCAAGATGCACTACGTGCACCAAGGGTGCCACTCACCTCTTAACTAAATTTGGTAGACGTCAAACCCCTGGAGTCAATACTTCGTCAGGTGACCTTGTGGGAGACTAAGGGCATCTAAGGAATAAGGACCATGCCTTATTGTGTGCCCCTTAGAATCACCGTGAGCGACTGTCATAGTCTGCCTTCGAGGCATCGTGGATCTCTCGAACTAGGTAACCATTAACCTATAGTTCGAGCCACGACGGGAGTGCTAGTAGGTTGTGGCAGGGTTGCTGCCACACCTCTCCCTCAATGTCTTTGGTTGTCGTGCATGACCCATTTAATCCAAATGTGAGTCTGGTTGGAAATCTATCGTCAATCTACATCCATCAATGAAAAATGTCAACTATAAAAATCAACATCACAATATCTAGTCATACATCACATCTGTAATATCAAGAACATTCAAACCACAACAGTCCACTCCCTGACTCGATTCGGAGTCTAAGGAGATCCATCAATGCCATTGACATCCTCTAACGTCCAGAGTCCTACACACTTAGGAGAAATCAATCAATAACACCTATCGATATAAATATATCAAAAATAACATATCATCGTATCCACAACATCTCATAATCATAATAAAAACAACCAATCGTATAAAGAATCAGATCACTTGCACACAAGTGTCCTCAAAGAATAAGTCTGCTCAGTGTGCGCAAAAGCGGGATGTTACAAATTGGGCATATGAGGATTGGGCATATGATTTAGGTTTGTTACTTGGGTTATATAAAGGCTTAGGCCTATTATTTAGGATTTAAACATATGGATAGGCGAATTCGGGCATGTCCATGTACATAGACATGATCGAATTCGAGTCTGTCCCTGTACATATGAACAGGGCCCAATTTGGGCATGTCCCTGTACATGGATAGGGTCGAATTGGCCCTGTCCATTTACAAGGATAGGCCATAAGAACTACCAATATTGCTATGTGGTCCTATAATATCACACCAAGCTAATCATATATGTTACAGAGGTGTCATGGTGTTTTTGTTGATATTGTTCAGTTTGTATCTTCAAGTTGGAGAATAAATATTTGATGTTCTGACTGTTGTTGTTGATGAGTGCTCTAAAACAACAGTCTCTTTAATTGGGAAACATGAAACAAGGTTGAATTCGACCCTGTCCATGTACATGTACAAGGTCGAATTACATGTTAGTTTACACAGAATTTGGCTATGTCTTTGTGCATAGACAGGGTCGAATTCGACCTTGTCCCTGTACATGGACATGGCTTAATTACATGTTAGTTTACACATCTTGCAATAGGTTAGCTATTGACTAGTAATTCCATTGATTCACTCTATTCATTACTATAAGGATATGTACATTGTACTACGAGTAAACATATAAGCAATACATGTATTTAACATGTTCTTGTTTCCTGCTTGGTATTGAGATCACTATTGACTTGTTATGTGTACTCATATAACTCAATCATGATAATCACTACTACTAATTTTTAGTCTTGTTAAGTCTAATAGAGTAAGTAACACTTGCTTGGTTAATATGGATAAGCTTATGATCCTAATCAACCTTATTACTAATACGAGTAAGAGTCATTACGATTAACACAACGATCATTGGTTGTTGTTGGTTGATGTTGCTTCAGGTTGAAGGTGAGTCTAAAATGTTGATTTTAAATTAATTTAATTTTAAAATGAGTGGAAAATGAAATTTGAGTCCAATCCAATCACTCCCATTTCTCCTTGAAGAAAATATGTAAAAATGAGTTCTATTTAGGGACATATAAAAGAGAGGGTAACCCATTGGATATTTATGTTTTCGTATTTTATTTTGTTTCTTAGTTAAGTACCAAGTCGAGATAATGTGTGACCCTCTTCTCTCCTGGGATGGTCCATGAGACATAGGAGCAATTAAGAATAAGGGCATGATCACATCATTGATCTTCCTCATATGTTGGGATGATAAAATCTTATAAGTTATATCATGGGACTCATGTGGACATTCTGCCATTAAAGAAGAACTTACCTTGTTGACTTTGTCTTGAAACCCCCCTTGCTTGAGTTACGCCCCCCTTAATTGTTGTGTGGGTTTTTGGTTTTGTTCTGTGCTTATTTCTAAATAAAGTTAGCTGCCTTGACTTTGGATCCCCTCTCCTCGACTTGTTTTTTTCTTGTTGATTTTTATGATTTAAAAATTAATATTTTATGTTATAAAATATTATTTGTTTAAATTATTTAATTATTAGGGTTTAAACCTAACCCTAAAGTTAGGAATAATATGCTATCCCTAACCTACCTACCAAAACTATAAAAGAGACMTATCCTCACTCTTTATACACACTCTCTCTTCTAAGCCAAGTTCTGATMTGAGTTTTTCTACGGCTCCTTTTTYAGATTGTTGAGTGGTTGTGAGCCCTCTAGGATAGTTCTTCTTGGTGTATTAAGCCATTTTGGGCTTACCTCTCCAACCTCTTRTTGTCACTTACCCCTAYGAGTCTTTTCCATCTTTCMGCAGGTCTCTTCTTGGTTGTTGTTTGGGGTTTTTGGTTCTCCTTTCTGGTGTCRTCCTCCTMTTCTCCTTGTTGGTGTYRCCCTCCTCATATCCTTGTTGATRCCACCCTRTGTATGTTGTCGTTGTCCTCTTCTATTGTTGGTGCCACCWGTGTATGTTGTTGGTTAGTCTCTTGATATTTTACCCTAAAAGTTCTTCTTGGAAATTCKTTCTAAGTGTCATGATGAGATATTCCCTRAGGGTTTAATCAATGATCCCTTGAAGMTTTTTATGAGMATATATCTAAGAGGATAACAACAAMATATCAGGTAATATTATTTCTTGTTTYAGCTAAGCAAATGTTATGTCAGTTATTGTATWTATGCTACYAGATTATGGATCAAAAKTTTTAATGTCTTGTTGATTRTAACATAAAAGTAGCTAATGTTTAAAAATTAAAATAAATATTTTTTTTGTTASCTAGYTATATTTTTTGCCCTTAAATTTTAACATGTTACACATGGATTRTATTAAAAATCACCTTCTACAATTTACACAGATATAGATTGTTTTCTACAAGTTACATTTTTTTAATATTTAAATTTGTTCATGCTCAWTATATATAACATCATAGTAAAAAATATAGTTGTTAGTTTTTTCAATATATGTCTTTGATGCTTTGAAGTTGTTATAAATGCTTAAATGCSTTCAAGTTGTTTTATAAATTATATTTCCATTTTATGTTTCTATAACTTATGAACTTTCATATTCATGAATTTTCAAAGGATATCTATCGAGGCGAGATGTCGAGACAAGATTCTCCAAAAATGCCTCGCAAATGCTCTAGGTTATCCAATGAAGGAGGAAGAGGAACCCCTTCTTTGACTGAGACTCTGAGTGACCAACGACAATCTAGTCGGAGGAGAAGATTATCAAATGAATCTGTGAATAGATCATCCAGAGAATGTGCTCAAAATAGTGTTATGGATGAAACTTTCTTAGATAGGTTGCACATTAATACTCCAACACCGAAGAATGTAGGGAATACATCACAACAAGAAAATATGTTTGGTAATTTTTTTTATTTTGTATTTTTGTGTATTTATGTTTATGTTATATGTGTGTGTGTGTGTTTAATTTTTTTATGTTTTTTGTTTCTTTTAAATGTTGTAATTACTTTTAAATGTGTATGTGTAGAGGATGAGTTTAATGCGAGGGAAGATAATGAAAGAGAGAGTGGTTATCATGAAGATTCCAATGTTGGTGAAAAGGGTGAAGGTGAAGGTGGATTCAGGGGGCGTTATCAAGAAAAATAAGATTACATGCCTGCATCCACCTATCCCTTAGAGGTTGGTGATGGGCTTCCTTGGGAATGGTATACTGAAGCAATGACCCTCAAACGATGCTCAGATGTTAAAATCAGGCTAAAAAATGATTTGAGGTGCTTGGATCTCCCTCGAGAGAGTAAGAAAAGCTTGGAGATTGTTTTTCATTCATTGCAAAACTTTATGGATGCATATCAAAAGATGGGGCCAACCACTAATAGTTTTATCGATTTGATGAGGAGACAAAAGTCAGAGGTAATGGGTCCCGATAAATGGGAAGTAGTAAAAAGTAGAGTTTCAAAAGAAGATGCAATTTCTATATTCAATTTCAAAGAGGGGTCAAAGCGAAATATGTTGAAGGTGCAATATTTTAAGCACCCCAACATAGCAGGACATATTTATAATAGATTTTTGGCAACATATGAGAAGTTGTCCTGGAACAATGAGGTTTCACATTACTTTGCTAAACACTTCTATGCAAAGTTTTTCATGGGCATGTACCTTGATTATACCAGCCTATCGTCTAGTTATTATGGGGCTGGTAAAGGATGAACATATGATCAGAAATGGGCATATCGAAATTGAGTATTGCAAAGGCCTCCACGACCTTTAGTATCTCATCCAACAGGGGCATTTGTCTCACATTCAAAGTTGTGAGCTACATCAGATGTTGGCAGGGAGGCTAGGAATGCAATCGGAGAAAATTTGGAATCATTTTTTTATGGTGTTGATGTTTGTTTGAACCGTCGAAGAGCAGAAGCCAATTCTCGAGCCATTTTTGTTTACAAAACATATGAGGAGATAGATTCCATGTCAGTAGAATATATTAAGGAGTATGCACAATTTTGTTGTAATGGTTGGAAGGTGTTAATTCAGAATGATGAACTGAACATCGGATTCGTATGTGTTATAGTTAGTAAATTTTTCATGCATTTGAGGACAATTTTCTTGTAGTTCTAGATCTAGATACATATCATTGTATCTTTATAAATAATTTAGTTGTTATCATCATTAATTGCAATTTGGTCATATGTTAAATTAATCTCCAGTAAATAAGGGACTTGATTCAACGAGTTTAAATTTGGATGGGTTGAATCAGGTATGTGTTTTCTAATATCCACATATGAGCACTTTAGTTGTCCAATCTTCAATCTTTGAAATAATCAACATACATGAAATTTATGTTTTTGTATTAATGTGAACACATTGAACCCTAGATTTGATTCTTAGTTGTGTTGTTCACAAATCCCTATTCCATATCCTACTACTTGGGCAGGCTTATCCCAATTCTCATTAGGAGAGTTTGAAGAGGGTGGGAGTTCACAGGTATCATTGCATGTTGAAAACAAATTTAGTTATATATGAAAATTGCAATGTCATTTGAATTATTAATTTAAAAGGAAAATGTCTTAAACAATATATAATTTATTGAATCTTAGGATATGGTGAGTAAGACCGTGACTCAACCGACCATGGGAATGGCATCCTCTTATGTGGTTGATGATATTCTGGTTGGCACATCATAGGTATTACATGTTTCAAAATTTAAAACTACAAATTAATGTGTTAAAATTATTTAAATTTAATTTTCAAATGTACAAATTTGAAATGTGTTATAGGGCAATGTGGAGAAGAGAGTGTCTGAGAGTGTGCTTGAACAGAATGTGGAGAAGAGTGTGCGAGAGATTTGGATTAAGGAGGATGCATCCATATCTGAGAAGGATGTGTCTATTCATGATGATTCTTGAATGTATGTGCATTGCACATTAGTGAGTTTTAGTTTGTTTTTGTGTTGGGCCTTTTATATATAAGTGTTCAAGCTTATTTTTGTTGAATATGCTTATTTTTTTTACTTTTTTCAAATTTTTGTTTGATCAACTTTTTAATTAAGCCTTTCCTATTCATAGAAGAGTTACTCAACTAGTGTCTATATAACTTTTCAACGCTTTGATCAATTATTTTGAAATATATAGAACTCATATATAACCTTATCGTCGTCTAAAATGGTACATTCAATCTTATTTATCTTTAAATCATGATGCAGACCCAATTTTGAACTTGAGCATTTGATTATTTGAGAACAGACTCTATCCCATATGAGAAAAGGGGAAGTTTCTAAATTTCCTTCAATTGCATTCCTTGTCTTCTTGTCCAAGAATGGCATAATATGGAGATTTTTTGTTTCTGCATACAACGAAGTGAATTCCTTTTTGGGGTATTGTCAAACTCTTGGGGTATGAGAACATCTATTCCACCGCAGAAAGAGGACATAAGTATTTTCTTGGAAGAATGGTTTTTAATATGGAGATTTGTGAACTTTCATAGATATAAGTATTTTCTTAAAAGAATGGCTTAATATGGAGATTTGTGAGTCTTTTAATTTGAAAGGGCATTTGATTATATGAGAACATCTACTCCACTGGAGAAGAGGACATAAGTATTTTACTGGAAGAATGGCTTAATATGGAGATTTGTGAACTTTTTTCATACACAAGTGAATTTATTTTTAGGGTATTATCTAACTCTGAACACTAAAATTGGTTACCAAGCACATAATTTTTCTCTTTAAAAATTGTTAGATAAGATCTTACATTGTTTAGATCATGTAGGCAATGTTGAAAGAGCATTTGGTTATAAAAAAAAAATTAAATTAAATATTTATGCAAAGAATGGATTAATATGGAAAGTAACTATTTTGGAAGTTTTGGAACTTTGTGATGTAAGTTTGGTTTAAAAAAATGCCAAAAAAGTATAATAAAAAGAGAGAAATAATATTAAATCTGTGGAACTCCGGTTGGGTATGTTATTTTTTCTTATTGCTTATTTAATATTTAGTTAAATATATTTAAAATATTTGCTAATAAAGTATATATGCTAATATGTGTTATTGATTTTTCTTTTTATTGTTACAAATATTTACATTATTTGGTGGAAAAAGGAGCACATGGATGTTGGAAGATGAAACTTAACACTTTTGGTATGTATGTCAATTTTTCTTTAATCACAATTTGTTTTATTTCTCTAAAATGGTATGTATACATTTTGTTTTAAATTTGTAGATATATTTTATTTTAAATTTTAAATTCGAGAAATGTTTTCTTTTGCAAGTATTAAGAAATAAATCTTAGTGATGACTTAGTGTCAAGAAATTTGGAGTTAAATGTTTTAATTGTCTCTTAGTTTTTGTTATTAGCCTAAAATGGTTGTGGAACCTACGTATTTGGCGATGTAACTATGCGAACTTTGATTTTATATATATATATATATATATATATATATATATATATATATATATATATATATATATATATATATATATATATATATATATATATATATATATATATATATATATATATATATATATATATATATATATATATACGGAACTCAAAATATCAATTTATTGTTTCATCTTTGATTTTTCTTATATTGTTTATGATGTTGGAAGGACAATTTATGTTTTATGATAGTGTGCTGAAATTAAAAATGTTTTATCTCATTTCATTTATGAACAGTCAAGTAGCTTATAATTTCATTTTTTATGATGGTTAAAGGACAATTTATGTTCTATGATAATGTGATGAAATTAAAAATGTTTTATTTCATTTCGTTTATAAACATCATTGTATAGTCAAGTAGCTTATAATTTCAATTTTGTTTGATTTGCAAATATGGTTGAATAGTCCAACATATCATCATTATAGTTTATGTTCTATTTGTATATATTTTTATAGGTTGAAGGGTTCATAGTGTCATCATAGGGTTTATAGGGTTGAATGGTTGTAGATACAAATATTTTACAATTGTGAGCATTGACAATTGCCAAGTTTTCATTGGGTGATATGGATTTTATTTTGTTCCATTCAAGTGATAATCAAAGTGATAATGAATTAACTTTAAAAATGATTTTGTAAATTTAAGCATATTGAACATCGCATCAATATATTCCCCTCCCTTATTTTGGTAGGGCATAAACTCCTATCCATCCAAAACTTAGTAAAATCCTTGTTCAAAATTGAAAATTCACAATGAAATGACAGTTCAACACTAAACTGGTTATGTTCATCCTTGGTTTCTTTATTGAAAATTGACAATGAAATGACAGTCCAACGCTAAACTGGTTATTTTGATCCTTGGTTTCTTTTCGAACTTTCAATATATTCATTCAAGAAAATGTGAAATAAAAATATACTTTGAAATAAAAATGGGAAATAATAACATCTAACCTTTGTTAATGTAAAATTAAAATATAGTTTAATATAAGTAAGTGATTTTCATTAAAATTTCTATTGATATAAATTTCTTATATACCGAAAAGGGCCGAAAAGGGTTGATGGATTATCAATCCTCTGCACATTGGAAGTATTCACTAGTGTCATTAATATGACACATATGAGTGTTGTTCAATATCACTGATAGGAATAATGATCTGACAAGCTTTGATGGAAGAATCTAGGGTCTGGTTCTAGGGTTACAGGTTTCAACAGCGATAAGAATGGTAAATAGCAGGGGAGGGAGCGGGACTCCCTCCTACAAGCGATTTGTGGTTGATAGAGGGAAAATCCCATGCGGAGTAGGGTTTAAGGACCCATTGACAGACACCTCAGGGTCGGGGCCAGAGCAACATAATGAGGAAAAACAAGGAAAAAAAGAACGAGTGGGGAAGGAGACCAAAGCAGCCCAAAGCAATATGATAGAGTCGAAAAAACCAAGTGGGGGAGGAGGGAAAAACCCATGCAAACCAAAAACAACGATAATCCCAAATGGGTTTCTAGAATATCCCCAAACCCAAGTCTTCAGAGACCAAATGAAGACACACTACATGATCTATAAGTTTATGGGTTCGTGGCCCACAAAAAAGATCCTTCGTAGTTGGATAAAGTATCAATGGAAGCCGAGCAGAGAAGTAGATTTCCACCTTGGATCTAAAGGATTTTTTACAACAAACTTCATGAATTTAGAAGATAGAGACAAGGTGTTTGAGGGGGGATCCTATTTCCATGCCTTAACGGGATTGTACATGCGAACTTGGAAGTAAAATTTCTCCCCAAAAAAGGAGACCTTTAAATGCATCCCAGTCTGACTTGAGTTATACTCCCTCCTACTGAATTACTAGTTATCATCCACCTTTGAAGCAATAGTAAATAAGTTTGGGAAATATGTTAAGGCATCTGATGCAACATTAAAAGGAAAGTATACATCCTATGTGAGAATTTGTATAGAGATGGATGTCTAAGGGGAACTACCAGAGGCAATAAGTCTGGATTTTAGGGATGAGGAATGGATCCAAAGCATAGAATATGAACATATATCATTTATATGTAGAAGATGTCATGAAAATGGGAACCTACTAAGAGAATGATCGCTAAACAAAAAAACAGAGAAAGAAAACTCAAAACAACACCAGGATGAGGAAGGTTTTGTTAGGCCAAACTACAAAGGTAGAGGAAATAGAAGACAAGGAAAACCCCCCACAATGAGCAACCCAGAATTGAGGAATAGCTTCGAAGGACTGGGAAACCCAACACAAGGGGGAGAGGAGGAACAAAAAATGTGAAGGGAAAGGGAGACAAAAGAACAGGAAGCAAATAAGACTACAGAGAATCAAAACCCTCAGGGAAACCACAGGCACAACAAGGGATCAACTGAAGAAGGAGAAAGGCACAAATACACCAATGCAGGAGGTAGATGGAGACTCTAAAATGACATCGATCGAGGTTGGAACAGAAGACCCAGGCCTAAGAGATATTGTGGAAAGGGAAGGGATAGACCTCCCGAATGTATTGGAACAGTGGAAAAAGCAAGGAGTCAATAGTATACCTATGGATCAATTGTATCGCATCCAATACCTCTTCCTTTTGAGGAGGAAGAAAAACCCAGAGGAACCAAACGCATGCATGGAGAAATAGGAAACCTAGGCATCAAGACAAGAGACGGTCAGCCACAACACTCACCAAAGAAGGAAAGACGGAAGAAAGGGAGAAAATAAAACAAGGTAGCCCTATAGGAATTAGGAGCACTTCTAATAAACTCAGGTAAGATCAAAAATCTTTTTCCTAATTCCCTCCCATATGTTTAAAATGAAGTTTATAACTTGGAACATAAGGGGCATGAACAACTCTAGAAAACAAAGAATCCTAAAAAATAGGTTGAAGATGGAACAACCAGATATTTTCTTTATTCAAGAGACTAAATGCAATGTGGAGAAGATGGAAATAATAAGTAAGAGGTATTGGAATAGGTACAATTTTTTTACTATAGATATTCAAAACATTGTTGGAGGCATTCTCACCATGTGGAACCTACTTTCAGTAGAAGCCACAAGGAAATTTGTATCTGTAAAGATGTAAGTGATAGGAAATATAGAGGAGGTCATATGTACCAACATATATGGACCCCATATGCTAGAAGATAAAAGAAGAATTCTCCTAGACTTGGAAAACCTAAGGGAGTAGAATAGTAACCTTCATTGGATTCTAGGAGGAGACTTCAACATTATAGCCACCCTGGCTCAGAAAAAAGGAGGTGATAAAATATTGGATAGAGATGTTGAGTAGTTCACAACATTCATTGAAAGAACAGAACTAGTGGACATTAGGACTAGTAATGGACAGTTTACCTGGAACAATAAAATAAATCTACATCACCAGGTGGCTATGAGGATAGACAGGTTTCTAGTCTTGAAATCAATAATATTGCAAGGTTTAGTTCTAGAAGGAAACATCCTC
Source organism: Picea engelmannii (assembly GCA_009831015.1). Lineage (NCBI taxonomy): Eukaryota > Viridiplantae > Streptophyta > Pinopsida > Pinales > Pinaceae > Picea > Picea engelmannii. The sequence continues at coordinate 201,911 of ML808762.1, forward strand.
CCTTGGGTGGCTCGGACCACTAGCATGTTCGTCTGGAGGAAAACTTTCAGGCAACCCCAAAGAATAGGCCTTTCAAGTTCTAGAGGTTCTGGATTAATCACCCAACCTTCAAGGAGAACATCAAAACTTGGTGGCAAGAGGATATCCAGGAACAAGGGACAAAAATGTTTCGACTTCAGAAAAAAATTAAGCACATAAAGGAGAATCTCAAGAAGTGGAACAAAGAAGTTTTGGGGAACATAGACCAAGCTAAAAAATTGATAGAGGAAAGAATGGGAAGGCTTTAGGAGAAATGCATTCAAGAAGGCTACACTGAGGAAAGGAAAAAAGAGGAGAACCAATTACTCTAGGATTGGGAAGCAAGATGTAAACAAGAAGAGATCTCATGGATACAAAATTCCAGAGTTCAGTGGCTTAAGGAAGGGGAGAGAAATACTAAGTTCTTCCACATATCAACTATAGCAAGAAGATCCCATAACAAAATTTTGAAGATCTGGGACCAGGATGGGATAGAGCGAGAGTCCCATCATGACATTGAAAACACTCTGGTCAAATATTTTCAGGAGATAGCCAAAGAACCCAACCTGGACTAGACTGAAGCAATCCAGAGGATTGTAAGGCATATCCCTAAGTTGGTAATAGAGGAGCACAATGTAAACCTATGAAAACCCATATCAATGGAAGAAGTCAATCAAGTGATCTAGGAGATGCCAAATGGAAAGGCCCTAGGTCGAGATGGATTCACACTGGACTTCTTTAAATCTTGATGGGATGTAGTTAAGTATGATATTTATGGCATAGTGGAGGACTCAAGACGCTCAACCTCAATCCTGAAATCCATGAAAGCCATGATGATCACCTTGATCACAAAATAAAATGAAGCTAGAACTCCTGATCAATATAGACCGATATCCCTGTGAAATATGGTGTATAAGATAATATCGAAAGTAATAGTTAATAGATTGAAACCCCTACTCCCCACTCTGATCTCAAAGGAACAGTCGAGATTTGTGGAGGGGAGGCAGATATTGGATATCATCATACAAGCCCATGAAATAATACACACCCTGAAAAGTAAAAAAAAAGTGGGAATGATAATACAGTTGGATTTGCCAAAGCTTATGACAAAATAAGCTAGCACTATATGGCGAAAACGATGGAATCCTTTGGGTTTGACTAGCATTGGATTAAATGGGTAATCAACCTAGTGTCTACAACCAGTTTCTCTCTACTAGTTAATGGAGCACCATCCAAACTGTTCTACCCCTCGAGGGGTATAATTCAAGGGGACCCTTTGTCCCCTTTCCTATTTATTTTAATGATGGAAGGTATAAGTAGAAGCATAAAGACTGCAACGGCTGAAGGTAAAATAAAAGGCCTAAAACCATTTGAATATTTCCCAACCTCAACACACCAACAATTTTTGGACAATACCATGCTTCACGAAATTCCCATGGTCAAGGAAGCAATGGCTTACAAAAAAAAATAGCAAAGTTTGGAGAATCCTCTAGGGCTGAAATAAACCACTCTAAATCTATGATCTATTTTTTCAATACAAATCTTGCAATCCAAAGGAACCTGTCCAACATTTTGGGGTTTGAGAGGAAAACACTCCCAACGAAGTATTTGGGGGTGCCCCTGACGGACAAGGCATGTAGGAATACAACGTGGGAAGGGATCATCACCAAGTTGCAAGAGAGGGTTAAAAATTGGACATACAGAACTATTAACCTAGCAAGTCGGTCAATCCTAACAAAATCAATCTTACAAGCAATCCCAGCCTATCTTATGTCAGTTTTTCCAACCCCAAAAGGCATCTTACAAAAAATCAGAGAAATCCAAAGAAAATTCCTTTGGATATGAGCTGAGGATAAAAATAAATTGGCTCTGGTGGCTTTGGACAAATTGTGCAGGCCAAAGAACAAAGGGGGCCTCGGGCTACAAGACCCTCAAGTAACAAATGATGCCTATGGGGAAAAAATGTGGTGGAGATGGGTAAAAGACAACTCGGTGCCATGGGATAAGTTGTGGAAACAAAAATACACCCCAGGTTTCAACCCTCGGGAGATGATCAGGTTCACGGGCACAGGGGAAGGTTCGGCCATCTCGAATCTATCCTAGAGAAATAAAAAATGGATATAGGGTCACAGTTTTTGGGAAATTAGGAATGGGAAAATAACGATATTTTGGGAAGATTCTTGGCAACAGGAAACCATAATGGAAAACCAAGACAGAGAGCTTACCAAGAAAGATCTGATTAGGCAAGGGAAAAAAAAAATCTATCGGTACTGGAAACAGAGGGAGGAGAATGCCAGATAGAGAATTTGGGACAATGTACAACCCCAGAACAGAACTCGGGAAGCCTTGATGGTCAAAGAGATTGAGGATGAATTGGGAAAGAGGAAAATTTGGTTATCGGACAAGGAGGATCAATTCATATGGGGAAGGGAAAATGGAGGGGAATTCAATCTAAAATAATCCCATCACTATATAGCATGACAGGACCAAGAAAATATAGAACCCTACTGGGAGAGGCTCTGGAATTACCCTCAATGGACAAAGATTAAAATTTTTAAATGGTTGATTCTTCACAAGAAGATCTTGACCTGGGAGAACCTAACAAAAAGAGGATTCAATGGACCTTCAAGATGTCATCTGTGTGAAATCTAGGAAGAAACTACTGACCACCTCCTGGATGAGTGTAACTATACAGCCAAGATTTGGGATTGGGTGGCTATGATTTACCGTAAAACAAATAAGGTAAAGGGAGATATCAGAGCCACAAAAAGAACTGTAAGAAGAGGTATATTGATAACGAGGCGGTTAACCTGTGTTGGGGGTTAACGACGGGGATGGTAATATGGGCGATTTGGAAAGAAAGAAATAGGAGAAAATTTAGGAATGAAAGCTAGTCAACCTCCAGGATAGAGGATAATATTATAACCCAAATAAGAGAGACAGTGGAGAGCATTAACCTTAACAATTATAAAAATCTGACCTCGTGCCAAGATCTAAGAATTATGGAAATGTTTCAACTAAAAGAATCGAGCCTTATCATACCTGCACCATGTGCTCCACAGATACAGGTAAGATTCAATACTTGGGTTCCTCCTCTGACGGGATTTATCAAGATGAATTTTGATGGGGTGTCGAAGGGAAATCTTGGAATGGTAGGAGTTAGCAGGGTGATAAGAGATAGTGGAGGGATCATCATCCGCATGTATTTTGGGAGCATAGGCAGCTCTACAAACAATGCGACGGAGTTTGGAGCTCTGGAACTAGGCCTAGAAATTATATATAGAGAGGGTCTGGCGATGTCATAGTGGAGTGAGATTCAGCACTGGTCATCAACATAGCTAAAAAACTTTAGTGTGGAACCAAGGTCAGTAAGGTGTTAAGGCATTGGCGTCTAGTGCACTCCCTTCAAATAATTAGGAATCATCTGCAAACCTTGAACACGATAGAGTTTAGATGGATTCGAAGGTCGGCTAATGCATTGGTGGAAAATCTAACCAACAAAGGAGTCAACCATGAGGGAAATGTGTTAGACGAGGTATGGTCTAGTATCCCAAGGGGTCAACTCAGATTGGACTGAATCCACTTGGTAGAACGAGATCATGGTGGCAGCTTCAGGGACGATGGTCACATCGGGGAGGATGTGGGACTCTTTGACCTGGTGTGGGACCCATGAGGCATATGATGTTCACAACACCTAGCCCTCAGCTATCATGTGGGAACAAGACAAGAAGCAAGTGGGTAGATAGATGGATTTATAGACCAGAAAAAGGATAGAGATGATAGTGCAAGAGAGAATTCAAGTAGCAGGTCGGCCAATCATGATGAGATAGGGGGTTCTGAGATGGAGGTAATCAAGGGAGGATCACCACCCCCCAGGACAAGTTTGGGACCCAGAGTGACCGGATACAGAGATAACAGGGATAGAAGCAAGGTTCGGGGAAGCGATCGAATCATAATGGCCCAAAGTGCGTTATCCGATAATAAGTGTGGTTGATATCACCACCTCAGAATAGAATTAGTAGGTGGTTCAAAGTGTTGGGTATATGTGTTATATTCTTTGCATGTGTGTGTGTGGGTGTGTTAGATACGACAACTGCGTCTGACGATCCCAGGGCAGCACCCCGAAATTTTTTTTGGGGCGGTTTTTTTCTATTTTTAGCGGATTTTGCTATTTTCAACGGATTTGTAAATTAATCTCGAATTAGGGGATTAGGGTTTTGGTATCTACAGAATACCTAAAAACATTGTATATATTGTATGGTGAATGGTGAAATTTGATATAATGAATATAAGAAAGGTTTTCCCGGTTGAGGGTTTCCGGTATAAAATCTCTATGTACTCTGTGTATGAGCGATTGATTAATTTCTGTCTGGCTTAAGAATCTATATGCATTGCTTTACTTCGCAGGTTTAAAACTTACATGTGGTATCAGAGCTCATTTTTGGATTCAGAGGGACGCCTTTGTTGTTGAGTTTTTGGCTCGGTCTTGATAGATCAAGTTTATCTTGGGTCTGTGATAAACCTGGGTTTAGTGGGAGCTTTTGCAGTGGAGATTCGAGTAAAGAAAGAGGAATGGCGAGCTCATCTAGAATCGAGATAGA
>ML808763.1:0-27733 GCA_009831015.1 Picea engelmannii
ATGGATTTATTTTCTTAAAAAGAAATCAGAGGTATTTGATAAATTTAAAGAGTTTAAGGCTCTGGTAGAAAATCAGACATAGAAGAAAATAAAGGTATTGAGAACAGATAATGGTGAAGAATTCTGTGGAAATGAATTTGAAGAATTCTGTAAGAAGTGTGGTATAGAAAGGCAGAAGACTACTCCATACACTCCTCAACAGAATGGAGTTGCAGAAAGGATGAATAGGACACTAATGGAAAAAGCAAGGAGCATGCTCAGTGGTGTCGGGTTAGGACAAGAATTTTGGGCAAAGGCAGTGGGTACAACATGTTACCTGGTCAATCGATCGCATTCATCAACATTGGACGATAAAACTCCACACGAGGTATGGTCTGGAAAGAAACCCTCTCTTCAACATCTTAGAGTGTTTGGTTGTGATGCTTATGTACACGTTCCAAAGGAAAATAGGAGTAAGCTGGATAAAAGGCTAAAAAGTGTATCTTTATTGGTTATAAAGATGGTGTGAAAGGTTATAAACTTTGGAACCCAGAAACCAAGAAGACTGTTTATAGTGGAGATGTTGTGTTCAAAGAGGTAAAAGATGTGTCCAAACAGGAATTCCTACCAGCGCAAGATGAACCCAAGAAAATAGAGCTTGAGTTGGATGATGCAAAATCTGAATCATCTGAAGAAGAGGAAGCAGAAGAAGAAGAATAAGAACCTCATACCCCAGTATTGAGGAGATCAGTGAGAGATAAAAGGCAACTAGAAAGGTATAGTCCACCTAATTTCCGTTCAAATTTTGCTTTATCTATTACTGATGACGATCCCAGAACTGTCAGGGAAATAGTGAATTCAGAGGATAGTAAACTCTGTAAGAAGGCCATGGTTGAAGAAATGGATGCCTTGGATAAGAATGAGGCATGGGATATGGTTGAGTTGCCAGCTGGAAGAAAATCTGTTGGTAGCAAATGGTTGTTTAAGAAGAAGGTTAATGCACAAGGTAAAGTGGAGAAATACAAAGCTCGGTTAGTAGCAAAAGGTTATTCCCAGGTAGAGGGAATTGACTTTGGTGAGATTTTTTCTCCTGTTGCTAAGTTAACTTATATTAGATTTATTTTATCTATTGCTGATGCTTTTGATCTTGAAGTGGAACAGATGGATGTGAAGACAACATTCCTACATGGGGATCTGGAAGAAGAAATCTACATGAAGCAACCAGAAGGCTTTGCAGTGAAGGGAAAGAAAGAGCTGGTCTGTAAGCTAAAGAAGTCACTATATGGTCTGAAGCAATTACCTAGGATGTGGTACCAAAAGTTTGACACATACATCCTTGGATTGGGATTTGTAAGAAGCAGGGTTGGTCAGCGTGTATATTCCAAGCAGGTTGGTAATCACTTCATTTATGTAGTGTTGTATGTTGATGACATGTTGTTGGTAGGAAATAACATGGATGTTATCAAGGAGGTGAAATCACAGCTATCCTCCAAATTTCACATGAAGGATCTCGGTGTTGCTAACTTCATTCTGGGAATGGAGATTAAAAGAGATCGTGCAAACAGGAAACTCTGGTTGAATCAGAGAAAATATGTTGAGACGATATTGCAGAGGTTTAATATGCATGGAAGTAAACCGGTCAAGGTTTAATATGCATGGAAGTAAAAAATTTTTTGGTCGGTTTTTGCTATTTTTAGCGGTTTTGTAAATTAATCCCGGATTAAGGGATTAGGGTTTTAGTATCTACGGAATACCTAAAAACATTGTATATATATTGTATAGTGAATGGTGAAATTGGATATAATGAATATAAGAAAGGTTTTCCCGGTTGAGGGTTTCCAGTATAAATCTCTGTGTAATATGTGAATGAGCCATTGATTAATTTCTGTTTTTCTTATGAATTTATATGCATTGCTTTACTTCATAGGTTTAAAACTTACAAAAACACCATCCAACTGCAGCAACGACACAAGACAAGGAGAGCGCACCTTCTCCAAGGGTAGCGCACAAGAGAGAGAGTCTCCATAACCATAGAACAAGAACAATGCTCAACTTCAGCAGTTGCAGTTGCACTTCTTCCCCAAATTTGCACCTTCAAGAAATCCACCAATATATTCCAAGATGTCACCAAGAATACCACCAAGAGATACTAGAAGGTAGGGCACATATCTTAGGCTAGATAACGCTAGAGAGAGAGACCAAGAATCACCCCAGAAGATGCACCTTCCTTTCTTGCAACAACAACTCCAAACGTGCGCTATGCTTTTATGAGAGAGTGAGTGAAGTGAGTGTGTACAAATGAGCTCAAACACCTTCTATTTATAGTGGTTCTCGTCACTTGTCTGGGTCGACTTGTCCTTCTAGAAGCTAATACTTTAATATTAATTATTTTACTGAGTCAACTTGTCTTCTAGGGTTTTTGCATATCCGTTTAGGATTTCTCTGGCTTATGGAATATTCTATTCTAGTCAAAGGTTACACATGGAGGTTAATACCTCCCACAAATACCATAATATTAACACTCCCACATAGCTAGGGAGGTATTAGCTGTAATGGTCTCAAACACATCCATCCATTTCACATGGTATGGGAAAGGCTCACATAGTCTTGCAGACTATTCTACAGGTCACATCATAGCCACACATGCTATCTCATGATCACACAGATCAAGTCACTAGCATCATCATCACTATCAATGTCATCTGGTGACATCATGGCATTGAAATATATCATCGTTTGCATCATCTCTTGAGGCCATACTCCATCTGAGTAATCGGGCATGATGCTGAATAAGTCATGTGTTGGACTTAGCACACTCAACATAATGTCTCGCATAAGTCACTCACTCAACAGAGTGATATAGGGACCATTCTTCATATCTTGGTCACTGCTTGTGACATAGGAAGAATGACCGTCACAACAGAGGATGAAAGCCACGCCATGGGCTACAAAGACCATTCTTCCCACTCTGGTCACTACTATGAACTCAAGAAGAATGATTGTCCTGGACCATTTTCCCCCCTCTGGCCACTACTGTGAACTCAGGGAAAATGTTTGTCCTGTACCAATATCCCCACTCTGGTCACTACTGTGAACTCAGGGAGATGAACCATTCAACCTGTCTAGGAAAAACCCCAGGAGAATAGTTGTTCTGGACCATTCTACCTAGCCGAGCAATGCCCCAAGAGCATAACTGTCCATGGTACATCAACAATCTATTCTGCTTGGACCATTCTCCACCTAAAGAATGTTTGTCCACCAACACACTGACTATCTATGATGCCATATATCAACACTCCCTCCCAATTGAGGAAGTCATCTCCTCCTTTTCAACCAAGGGAGGGTATCTCCAAAAGTCCCAGCGTGTCCCTCAAGTATGCAAACTTTATCTTGGACAAAGGTTTTGTCAAAATATCAATTGTCTATTCATCAATGGAGATGTACTAGAGAATCGCTTCTCCCTTATGGACTTTATCACAAATAAAATAGTACTTGATCTCAATGTGCTTCGACCTGTCATGGAACATGGGGTTCTCTGAAAGCTTCACACAACTCTGATTATCACAATATATCACAGTCGAATCCAACACATGATCAAATAGTCTAGAAATCAGCTTACGGAGCCATACTGCTTCTGTACAAGCATCACAAGCTACAATATACTTTGCTTCTGCAGTGTTGAATGCAACAAACTTTCGTTTCACGCTAGCCCATGATATCATAGCAGAGCCCAAACTGAAACATATACCCGAAGTACTCTTTTTATCATCTGCACTCCCTGCCCAATCTGAATCAGTAAATCCATGCAGTTGTATGTCATTGTTTGAGGCATATCTCAAACCATAATTTAGCGTCCCACAAAGATATCTCAAAATGTGCTTTGCACCTATCCACTGCTCATGTCTAGGTTCCACCTGGAACTGACTCAACGTGTTCACAAAAAAACAAATTTTCGACTGTGTATTAACCAAATACATCAATGAGCCAATCAACTATCGGTACAGGGATGAGTCTACTGGATCATAATTAGAGTCTCTCAGCTTCTTCAAATCCGTCACCATGGGAGTCGCCATGGATTTTCAATCCATCATCCCAAACTTCTGAAGGATCTTTACAACATACTTCCCTTGCCCCAGGAAGATTTCACCATGCTTCTGCCATACTTATAGTCTCAAATAATAATGCATGAGACCAAGATCCCTCATATCGAATTCAGAGGCTAAGTCCATCTTACATTGAATAATGAGAGGCTCTGCACATGTCAGAAACAAATCATCAACATATAGTAGCAAGATCACAGGTGCATCATTCACAACTTTGTAATAAAGGTTTGGATCAACATAGCTCTTGGAAAATCCAAGTCTCGTCAAGTAACTGTCAATTCGTGCATACCAAGCTCTTGGAGCTTGCTTGAGTCCATACAAGGCCTTCTTTAATTTGCATACATGGGTTTCTCTTGGGTGTACCTCAAAACCTTGTATATTTCTTCCTCAATTACTCCATTGAGAAAAGCGATCTTTACATCCATCTGATGTAAACTCCAACCCATGGATGTTGCAAGAGATATGATGGCCCTAATAGAGGTGTATCTGGAAACTCGAGCAAATGTCTCATCATAGTCTTCTCCCTCCTGCCGAGAGAACCCTCTAGCCATGAATCTTGCCTTGTATTTATCTATCTACTGCATTCTTTATCTTGTAAATCCATTTTGAAGTGACTACAGACTTTCCTTCAGGTCTAGGAACAATTTCTGATACATCATTTTCATGATGGATTGATATTCTTCCATCATAGCTTCCTTCCATTCTTTCTTCTTGACTGCTTCTTCAAAGGTGAAAGGTTTTGCATTGACAAGATTTGTCATGAGTGCCGCATAACTAGAGAATATTTTGGGCCTCTTGCTTTCCCTGAAGGTGCCACTGGGAGCTTTATGTCTTTCTGCTTCTTGTAGGGTGGCTTTGAGCCATGCTGGGCGTTTTTTGGTCTTAGGTACAATGACTGGTTCCACAGGTTGAAGTGGTTGTTATGGTTCTTCATTGGGATGTTCTAGGGAACATGTAGTTTCTTCCTTCAGACCTTCATGTTCTTCTCATCGTTGGAATCCATGGAATCTTCTATAGATTTCCTGAAGGCAATCTTTTCATCAAAAGTCACATCTCTGCTAATTTCAACCTTCTGTTGAATTGGAACATAGTTTCTGTAAGCTTTTGATGACTCACTATATCCAACGAATATGCCCTTCTTTCCTGAAGGTTCCAACTTCTTTCTTTTGTCCCTGGGAACATGAATATAGATAGGAAAACCAAAGATCCTCAAGTGTTCAACACTTGGCTTCTTTCCATATAAAGCTTCTTCTAGAATCGTGTTTTTCAATATACGATGAGGATTTCTATTCTGAACATATACAGATGTCATAGTTGCTTCTCCCCATAGAAACATGGATAGATTCTGGTCATTCATCATTGCCTTAACATATTCTTCAATGGATCGGTTCTTTCTTTCTGCCACACCATTTTGCTGAGGATTGTAGGGAGTATTGAGCTCCCTCTTAATTTCGACCTCTCTGCAGGATGTCTTGAAGTCATATGAGGTGTACTCTCCTTCATTATCGAACCTCAAGATCTTTATCTTCTTTTGGGTAAGATTTCCACAAGTGCTTGAATTTCTTGAACTTACTAAATACTTCGCTTTTTTATCAGAGTGAACGATGTCCAAAACTCCTTTTCCTTTACATGCTTCCTTTAGAATTGGTACTTAGTGAGATCCCCTGCATCACCACTTGATGGAGTCATTTGCTCCATGTTTGTAACTGTCACTGTAGCTCCTTCTCAGAGCTATCACCTGTGACCTTCCTGGAACAAGAACAACAAGAGAAAACATATTTCCCATAGAATTTTTATGAGAACATATCTAGGGTAACAAGGATGGTAGTCATCATTGAATTACCAAGGTGACCTGCCCGAGAGAAAAACAAGAAATATCTCCTAGAGGAGATGTTAGTTCATTTTGTAAACTACTGCAATAATCATCTATATCAATAGTACTTAGATGCAACCAAGTATACCTAGCAGTCATAAAACCTTTCAAAGATTGTTGTCACAACTATAGTGTTTACTTGTGCTGTAACAACTATGAAATTTGATATGTGCAAATTGAAACTTAACAATTTGATCAATCAAACCTGGAACTTGGAGCCTCAACTTCTAGGGAGGGTGTGCTTGTTCTTTTGAATCCAAGATCACTACTTAGACAAGGTCTCTTGTACATCCCTTGCAAACACACTCATTCTTTGTTGGATGATATAACTTGAAAAGAATATATAAGTGCATACCTTTGAAATTTGTAGCATCGTTCAACTTGTCTTCTAATATGAAACTAGACACCATCTTGACAAGAAGAGGTTAGAAACTGAATAAAAAAGGTTCAATGATCAGAAGCTATAAGAAATTTCAACTTTGACCACAAAATCAATTTTGACCAAAAGTCAACCTTTGACTTTGACTTGACCAAGAACTCAAACTTGACGTTTTTGTTGGATGAGCACACCAGAGGGTGCGCTAGGCTAGGGCTCACTAGAATACCCAAAAAATAGGTCCAACGCTTCATTGAAAGTGCCCAAGAATTTAGGTTAGGGTTTGTTGTTGTTGCAAGCTCATAAACCCTAGTTGCAACCGCAACTGGTGCTATAACGAGCTTGACAAAGAACTATCGGTCTTCCTTCCAGTGGTTAGACTGTTCTGAAGGTAGTGTGGGCCCATAACCTATTAAAATATTCGATGTGCTCTTTTTAACCATAAACAATATCATTATTGTCACCCAACCATAGGCACACAGCCACCCCCAAGCACCTTAACATTTGCTAGATAGAATGATTCTAGAAAGCCACACTAGAACCAACAGATAAACCCTAGCTGCAACAATAGCATGAGATGGAACCAGAAAACACCATCCAACTGCAGGAACAACAAAAGACAAGGAGAGCGCACAAGAGAGAGAGAGTCTCCACAACCACATAACAAGAACAATACTCAACTGCATCAATTGCAGTTGCACTTCTTCCCCAAATTTGCACCTTCAAGAAATCCACCAATATAATCCAAGATGTCACCAAGAATACCACCAAGAGATACTAGAAGGTAGGGCACAAATCTTAGGCTAGATAGCGCTAGAGAGAGAGACCAAGAATCACCCCAGAAGATGCACCTTCCTTTCTTGCAACTGCAGCTCCAAATGCGTGGTATACTTTTATGAGAGAGTGAGTGGAGTGTGTGTGTACAAATGAGCTCAAGTGCATCCTATTTATAGTGGCTCTTGTCACATGTCTGGGCCGACTTGTCCTTCTAGAAGCTAATACTTTAATATTAATTATTTTACTGAGGCGACTTGTCTTCTAGGGTTTTTACACATCCGTTTAGGATTTCTCTGGCTTCCAGAATATTCTATTATAGTCAAAGGTTACACATGGAGGTTAATACCTCCCGCAACTACCATAATATCAACACGTAGATGTTCACACAGTTGATCTCTTTTCCCATTTCAATTGATAGAAGGGAGACACTCAACCTTGAATCAAAAGCCCATGAATTAGAGAGCATAAAAACGTTAGTCTTCCAACCTATAACTATCCCTCTCGAATGACCTAATGCATCCACATAACTGAAATCCCATCCTTTAAGAAGCTTTGAGAGGTATTGAACAATTTTGTCCCCTTCTGTCATGACCTCTTGCAAAAAAATGGGAGAGGGGTTGTGAGTGCCAATTAACCTCTTGAGGGCCAATTTTGTAGAGGGGTTGACCAACCCTTTGTAGTTAAGGGGTAGAAAAATCATTTTGTAATTTCCTTTGGGGTAGTTTCTCTAAGGGCCATGAGTAAGGATTGTTGTCTTCTACTTTTAACCTCTAAATTAGCCTACTTATAGGCAATGGAGAGGTAATATTTTTTTCCTCTTTGCCCTGCCTTAGGGGTTTTCTCTTCCAAGTGTTAAAGGCCACCTTCAGTGGTTCCTTTATAGACCCCATTTACCTTGTTGCAAGGTCTAATGTTATACTTTGAGACCTCATAAGAAGGGGGGTTGTATTTGATTTACTTCATAGGAAGATCTATCGAGTGAGGAGGATAGGGGTCAAGGGGTTTGATATTTGCAGATAGGGTTTCTCCCAACCCATATAGGGGGATGAGTGAAGTAGGTTGAGGATTCAAGAACCCTGAGTGATTGGATAAGAAGTCTCCTTGGATTATTCTAGGCTTGTTCTCTAATTCTATTTCCCAGGATCCAAAAAGTAAACGACTAGAGGAATCTATCAGAGAATTGGGGGAGGGGAGAGAGAATCTTACCTGGAGAAGACAATCTCTCCTTTTCTATCCAAGGGAGCATATCCTTGAGAGAGTCCTACTATTCAACTGCAGACCTTTTTGTTGACTCAGGGTCTTCTGTTGGGGTGGCTTGAAAAGAGGCGGAGGGACTTTTTCTTGCATAAAGAGTGCAAACTCTTTGACAAGAGTAGAGAGATTTCAAACCGAAACCTTTCTAGAGAATCAAAGAGCACAATTCCAGACTAGGTGTCCATACTTGTGACACCTCCCACATATGAAGGGAACTCCTTCGTAATCAAGTACCTAATCAAAGAAAGTGGGGCCTTTTTTTATGATGGAGTCTGCTAGACGTTTAACTAGGTAAAGGCCCACAAGGATTCTCACCAAACCCATATATCCTGATTCCCATAAAGAATTATCTGCTTCATAGAACAGTCCCAAGGTGTTGCCAATTTCCTTGAAGACATCCTCAGACCAAAGGATCAACGAGATACTTATTAGTCTAATCTAAACAAGAGTGAAATCTACCCGTGCTTAACGTGCATCCAAATCTAAATGCCATTTTTTAAGGAATAGGGCATGAGAGCCCCATTTCCAACAATTTTGTAGAATTTATTTGCATATTTAGAGGCTGGAAAGGACTAGGTTAACCACCCTCTAACTAAAACCATGCTTTTCAGAATGTATCCCAATAATGCGCCAAAATTTTCCTTTGTTTAGTTTTTTAGAGAGGTCGCTCCCATTATTCGACTCATAAATCTTCCAACTAGCGAGGATCTCTCAAACTCCATTGTTTTTTTTAACCTCACATTGTCTCCTAATGACACATTGATTACCTCGAATTTGCATTTGATGCACTTCCTCCTTTTGTGAGGGTTCCCTGATCCTCTGGATCCTATGCCATCAATTGCAGAAGCTCTGGTATTGGAGGAGGAGAGATTACTCATTAAATCATCTATTAGGTTTTCCTTGATGAAACCATACCCTTGATAACCATTAGTGCCTTCTTCAATATACCTTGAGCCAAACCCCCCTGCCATCAAATCGAGAGGGATTTCACCTAGTGTGGAAGCTTTGATGGGATCATTCCATTGGGGTGGGATTAAATTATGTTCCTACTCCGTGAACCTAATTTGATCTCCAATATCTGGCAGGTATCCTGCTGCAACCATGGATGGAGTTTCCTTATTTGACCTTTGATATCCAAAATGCATCGAGGTGGTTATTGAAGTCGATCTAGGAGTACGGGTAGTCAAGTCAGTGTATTAAAAATTAGAGGTTAGTCTTGGCATCACCTCAAAAAAGTACTTGTAAACATATAGCCCCTCTTTAGATTCAGACACAAGAGGAATGAGTGAGAGGGGGTCCAGGGTGACCTGGATGTCCTTTGTGTCTACCCATATATGCTGATCACTGAAAAGATCCTCAAAATAATCCAGACAGTCGTCCTCCATGGGCCCTAAAGGAGGGAAAGGTATCATTCGAGTTCTCTTGGAGCCCACATTCTTTGAACCCTAGGATATGAGGAAACCCTAGGTGAGTTGAAGCGCCATCTGAAAAACCTCAGACCAAATGGTTCCTTTGATGTCCAAGTGGAATGTAGAACCCTAGAGAAGGGAGTCAGTGATAAGAGGGCCTAGGTTAATCAATCTGAAGAAGTTGATTTATTTATGCATAATTTAGACCATATCTGTGAAAATAGTCATCGATCGAAGACTGAAGAAGGCATACACATAGACTAGGACAAGGCATATGCTGTGAGTTTCTTTTAGATGTGAAACACCATATTTGGTTCCATTAGAATAGGTATGTCGTAGACGGACCCATTAGAAGGCAATGATCTCAGATGTCATGGAGGTAGTTTAGCATCCAAGAAGAGATGTACTCACACATTGGGAACCCTAAAGATTCTCCCTCCAATGGCTCCTTCGTTCACTAGTTGAGTTACTTTGTCAAGAAGATGCACTCACACTAGGAACCCTGCTTGATAATTCGTTGCTATTCACAATTATTTCCAATTGATTATCAATAGATGGCGTTGGTGTTGCTAACATTTGATGAAAGTGGTTCTACAACAAAAGTGTGGCGACAATCGTTTGTAGCTTGATAAAAGTAGTTATCTAATATCCTTGTATAATCTCAAAGTACATCTCAAGTTATCTCAACCAATACATCACCATTGATATCTCTATTAAATGTAAGGATTTCAACATTTGCATCAACCTTAAACAATGTGTTATCAGTGCAACTAGCACCATCGACTATGCCATGGGATTTGCATTTGGAGCAGTACAAGCATGGAGGAACTTGTTCTCAATTTGCTTGAGTTTGTCAACGTGTTAGAAAAGCATATTGAATATCTTTTGTTAAATTGTGAAAGTTGTTGAAATATAGTTGTAGTCTTTGGACGTTGCCTTCTAGGTTTCTAGTGTTACGAGAAACATCTCACATTATTCAACCGTATTTTCCAAAATGAATCCCAATACTTGTTTTCTTTCGGTGGTAATTTTGGGCTCAAGTGGCTATTCTTCAGTTGCAACGTATGCAGTTCATGTACTAACCATAATTTCATCCTTTGTATAGAGTTCAAAATCTTTTTATACTTGTTGGCGTCACAAGTATAAGCTTTTGCGATTCATGACCTCTAGGGTTTGGAACTTTACCCAATTCTCAACTTCACAATTTGGAACCTAGTAATACCAAAATATCATTTGGCCATGAACCATGAAGGTTGGCTACCAATTTGATCTATGAATAGTGAAGTTTGCTTGGCTTAGTATTCACTTTGATTCCTTTATGAATAGTGAAGTTTGCTTGGCTTAGTATTCACTTTGATTCCTTTACTCAAACTTTATGTTTTAAAACACTATAGTTGACTTGGATACAAATTTTCTAGTCATCGGTCAAATTCTTATTCTCTGTGCTTTTCACTTTTAATGATTTCAAGCTTCTTAAAGATTCAAATTTAACGTCCTCAAATTCAAATGCTCTAACAAGGATTTGTATCAATTTTCCTCGTATTTGAAGACAATTATCTAAATCGTCATAATTTAAGTGGTAAATTTCATGTTCAATAGAGAGTATTCAATTTTAGTTGTAGATCGTATCAAAATACAACTAACTTCAACTTTATTCAAAAGATTTAAAAGTTAAATTTCTCAACTTCTCAAGCTTGTCTGAATTTTTATTCAGATACAATTATTGAATTTAAATATTTAAGAAAGGTAAGAATATTTTTCTCTTAATTGCTAACTTTACTTATATGAGTAGAACATTTCAACCATCGCTAATTATATACTTAATATGTGATGTGATAGTACTATACTTCAATGACTTGGGATCTTTTCCTAAAAATGGTAACTGTACATAAGTTCTTTTTGAGATGTATATTAGTCACACGGTCGACTTAAACACAATTATGTGGAGTATACAATGACTTGACTCAATATGCAATAGTTGCACATCATTTATTGTTTGATTGCTTCTCACTGTATGCAAACCTAATTTGTTGTTAGTTCTTAGATTGTATATGTGAACTTAATTTATTATGCAACACTTTGATGCCAAAATGCCCTTCCCTTTTCTCTTAGGTTTGGGTATTTATGTTGGCTTATGCGAAAAACCAATTTGATTGTGTCATATTGACAATATGCAAGTGCATTTTTTTACCTCTTTGTTGACCTATGCTCTTCACATCTATGAATGTTACTTCAAATGCAGCTTTTTGAGTTGAGCTTCAAATCTATCGATTGAATTCAAACATCTTAATCTATATGGCCAAATACAATGCCCTTGATTCAAATTTTCCCTTTTTAGCGTTTTGTCCTCTTGAATATAGATTCTCAAAGAAGTTGTTTCAATTAAAATTTGTAGATAGATCCAATTACTCAAGTGCAGTGGTTGTTATATATATTTGATAATTACATTATTATAGGTAGTAACTTAGTTTTTCAATGATTAAAGGCACATTTGAATGTATCATTTGATAAGACAAGTCTTGGTTTACTTCACTATTGCTTGGGCATGAAAGTTTGGAAAAAGAGGGAAAAAGTTTGTCCCAAATGTTAAAGAGATATGTTAACAAGTTCAAAATGTGAAATTGAAAATCAATTGCAATACCTAAGGAAGTAGGAGTCTATTAATTGACCAAGAGTCAAAATTAGCAAACACATATCTAATTTGATTGGCAATCTTCTTATCTTATATATGTTCAAACAAGAAGACCTAATATTAGTTATGCAATTGGCATAGTTTCTGAGTTTATGGCATTGTTAGAAACTCTTCATTGGAAGGCAACAAAATCTAATCTACTATGCATCTAAGGAACGGTATCTGTTATGGCTTAAAATCTGCTTAAAGTATGGTGTCAATTTGTTTGGATTTTACGAATTAAGATTGGACAAGAAAACTAATCTAATATGCATCTAAGGAACCATCTATTATGACTTAAAATATGCTTAAAGTATGTTGTCATTTTGTTTGAATTTTATGAATTAAGATTGGATATTGTTTGGATTTTATGAATTACGATTGGACAAGTTGTTTAGTGGATAAGAGTCAACTTCAAGTTATATTTTTGGACAAGTTGTTTAGTGGATAAGAGTCAACTTCAAGTTATATTTTTTGTTTAGAGTAAACTATAATTCTATGGAACAATATGACACATTGACACATCATACCATAGCATTGTTTTTATTTTTTTAAAGGTTGAATACAACCTAGGTGAGCTTAATGGTTAAGAACATGTGTTTCCTTCTAAGAGGTTATATGTTCAAATCCAGAGGGAGATAGGGTATGTATACCTCTGTAGACTTTAGTAGTAAAATCGTTGCGTGGAGGGGGGCCCTTGTCCCACAAATAAGGGTGTCTCATACACCAATTTGGTGTCTGGCTTGATCGTGACCTTAAAATTAGATNATATATATATATATATATATATATATATATATATATATATATATATATATATATATATATATATATATATATATATATAGAAAACACAAAGCAACCATTTGAACAAAAAGTGAAGCGGTATATGGTTGAGAAAATTGGTTGATACTCGGGATACATCAAATTCAATCAATTATTTATTTTATCATATTATCTAAACCACAAATAAGATGGCAAAAACATGTCGTAACTTTATTGGAGTTCCTATGCAAAACCAACTGATAGAATTGGTCTATTGTGAATCTAAAGATCAACTTGTAGATATATTCATAAAGGATTTTGAGTAAGGAAAAATTAGAAAGTTCAAAAGATATTGTTGGTTAAGGAGAACAAACTAATAATTAAAAGCAAATTTAGGAAACTTAATAATTGAGAAGAAGTTTAGGAGTTAAAGCTCAATTTATTTATTAACTATAGACAAAGTCATGTTAATTTGTAATTAAATTGTACTTGAAATTGTGTGTTGATATTGTAGTTAAAACTAAATATTGTAATTGAAATGCAGTTAAACCTTTCTTTTATAAGAGAGATTTTTTATTTATCTACTAACTCTTTTAGAGGAGAGATCTAGCTTGCGATCTGAATAGGGACCACCCCCAATAGTGCTTTATGTTGATGGTGATATTTTCAGTTTCATCAAAACATTCTTTTATACTAAGCATTTTTATTTTTTTCTGTAATTCTTCAATTGCTCCTTTTGTAGCCAATTCTTGTTAATCAGTTTCTCTATTTCATTTAAAGCACTTATGAGCTCTCTTTTAAGATATACTTCTGCATCACTCTCGGGATCTTCTTCTTTTGTTGAGTCTGCATTTCTATTTTGTAGGACATCAGTGTGTGTTTCTAAAACCATAAAGATAATTTCTTCTATTTCACTTTCACTGTCATCAGACAAGTTGTTGTCTTCATTGGTATATGTATTATTCTTTTGTTTATAGAACTTTCTCCTCTTTTAAGTCTTACCCTTCTTGTACTTTTTGAAACCAGAATCTTTTGTTATGTTTCTATTTCCATTCTTTGCATAAGGACATTTACAAGCAAAGTGTCTTACTTCTCCAAAGTTAAATCGTTTGAAGGGAAGCTTACCTTTGTATCTGTTTGTCTCCCTCTTGAGCTTTCTGACAAAGTTAGCTTCTTTTCCTTCTAATTCACTATCTAAGTTATCACTCATCTTGTATTTTTTTGTCTTTATCTTATTTTATGCCTTGAAGGATGCTTCTTTCCCTGATATCTTTGTTGGATTATCCTATTCTATCCTCATTTCATATGTAGTGAGGATTATGTGGAATTCATCCATTGTCAGTGTGTCTAGATCCTTTAATTCTTCAATGGAAGATATCTTGGGATTAAATCTTGAGGGAAATGTTCTAAGCACTTTTTGCACAATGATGGTTTATTTAATATATTCACCCAATCCTCCGATAGTGTTGACAATATCATCCACACGAAGAAAATCGACTATAATACTCTCCTCTTCATTCTTCTCTAGGGTCTCAAATTGTCCTCTACAGATTTGTAACTTTTCCTTCTTGACCTTGTCAACCCCTTCATATATTTTATGTAGCTTGTCCCACATCTCTTTTTCTAAACTACAATGCATGACTTTGACAAATACTAATTCTTCCAGACCACACATAATTGACTTTTTGGCCTTTGAATTATTGTCACTGAACCTCTTTCCAGTTGTATCTACTAGTGGAGTTGTTGGGGATGTGTAACCATTCTCAACTGCACTCCAAACTTCAAACCCAAGTGAAATCAAATAAGTTTGCATTCTTATGCTCTATAAAACATAATTTGATCCATCAAATAATGGAGCATTGTTTGTAGAGAATCCTTCCTATATATCCATTTGTGTTGTGAGGATTCACCTTCCAGTGGTTAGACTATTTTTGAAGGAATCTACTCTAATACCAAATTTTGACACACTTACTTATATTGAGAGGGCATTGAATAAGTATAAGACTACTTTTTATTTTCTTACAAGATTTATCGATGTGTCACTTTACCAACTATAGCAGTTAAATATAAAAATACAACCATACAATCCACAATACACAGAGATTTAACGTGGAAACCCAAATGGGAAAAAACCAAAAAATAATTCTTTTACATAATCATGTAGGCACCAACCTATTGTTACAATATTTACAGGTACCAAACTGTAGGAGACACCAATCCCCTTAGCTGAGCTCCAAATCAACACTTCATGTAGGCACCAACCTACAACTGTTATATTTGTAGACACCAACCTGTAGGAGACAACAATCCCCTTAGTTGAGCACCAAATCAACAATATGTAGGCACCAACCTACAAGTGACACCAATCTACTCAATCTGTCAATAATGTTAAATCTTATATTTCTCTCCAGCCTCCACTTGCATAAATTGTTGCTCTATCTTTGTTGTCACAACACCTTCATTCAATTCACAATCTACTTGATTTCAGAAGTTCCTTAGACCTTGCACCTCCCAGCCACCCTTAGATGATTACATGATCTTTCTTTCATCTTATGACATCCTCAGACCTCAGAACTTTAGAGCTTCTCTTCCACAATCCTTCCTTACTCACTCACCTTCACCCACACTTTCAGAACACTCATGGAATCGTAATTTATATCAAGCCCAAGTACCCAAGAGTTTGTCCACATACAAATAAAATTGATTTCATGGGGTCGGCTCCAACTCCCTTTGAATCTCCTTAAATCGTTCTACAAACAGATCCTTCGAACCCGGTCTTCAATTTCCTTTTATCTCACACCATCTTCTCTTTGGATAAAGCATGAATCATGATGCTCATCAGTCGTTGGATGTGGTCCCTTGAATCAATCATGGTTGTAGATCCATTCTCTACCCATCAAAACATGCAGCATAGCTTCAACACTCAATGACCGTTTGATCATTCATTCATATTTAATTATCGACTGTTGATCTAGTTTACTATCCACAAAACATGCCATGTAACCACAACACACAACAGTCATCCGATATGGACCTCAGATTGATCTCAACTCTTGATCCAAGTCCCACATAGCTCAAGCCTTAAACTCACAAACACTATTCGATCAGATCTTTGATTAACCTTAGTCGTTGATTTATCATCTTGATGGTTTCACCATGAGTCTAAGACATATATTTTCTTCATTTCAAAATTTTGCGGTCCCCAAACTACACCCTCAAGTTCCACTGCATTGTTTTTCACCTACTCTCATAAGCTTTTCCAATCATTCTACCACGAGTCTAAGGCATTTTCATTTAACCTTTTGCGGCCTCGAGAATACACCTTCGTATTCCTCTGCACTCATTTTTCACCCATACTTATTCAATTTCCGAAATCTCACCGCGCTCCGCGAAACATCCCCGTTCTTCACTTATCTATATCTATGACCTCGTCTGTTTGACCGATTCCTCATACTTAGTCAATTTTTCATCGTTCAATGTGCTCTACGAGACATTTTTATCCTTCACATGTTGATACCATCCGTTCGATCGATTCCTCATACTTAGACATTTTTTGAAGTCTCACCATGTCCGATCGATTCCTCATACTTAGTCATTTTTTTGAAGTCTCACAATGTCTGACCGATTCCTCATACTTAGCCAAATTTTGACATCTCACCACGGGTCTGCAAGTTCGCACTCATTTCTTCACATACTTCCAATTTGTTATCACTTTACTATCTTCATGATGTCTTGATACTTAGTTGATTTTCTAGATCTCTTGTGTTGACATTGCAAATGAGGTGGCTTTTGTGTGGACATCTTCATCATGTACTAGATGACATGGCATAGATACATTTTCTGACACGTGGCATATGTAGAGATGCTTTTTATAGCACTGACGTGGACTCCCTCTGATGTGACATTCATATGCCTGGACATGTGGTGTTGATGAGGTTGCTATCATGGATATGGCATGGCTGAACTAGCCTATTAGGTGTCGATCCCCAATCCTTTGATCTTAGTCGTTGATCTTCGATGATTAGCGGTCAAGATTTAACCACTAAAAATTAATCCTTTGCACATGGTTATGTAACTTTCTCATTCTTTTTCAAACAACTTAATGTTTCTTTTTCATTATAAACCAAATGAATTTGTTTTTCGTTATGAATGTGGGATGTATCAATTGCTTCATTTGAGCCACCGGGACCTCATTCAGAGTGCCTATGCATCCTATGCGCTCTCAGATTTCAGCTCTCATTCTTCAACTTATGTTTTAACTTGAGATGAAAGCGCTTCATCAAGAAATCCCCATTACGCTTGAATGCGGCCCTTGCAGACTTGTCACTACCTGTGTACGAACGAGTGCAATATCTCACATAAACTCAACAACGCACAAGGATGCTCTCTTTTTCCTATGTCTATCCATGGATTCATGTTATTGGTTCTGTTTCAATCCTTGGACCTGCCATTTGCAAGGTCATTCCGTTCGTCTTTCCTTCATTCACACAGGGCCATAGTTTCCCCCTATCTTAACATCAATGACAACACTATTTCCAACAGACCCCGGGCTTGAAAGGAAATCCTTCCCCTCATTCGCATGATCGACATTAAGTTGGTTATATGATTTGAACTCCTTGGTGAAGGGATAACTTGGAAAGGTGGGATAACAAAATGATGTCTGAGAGAAGATAACTATGTTGCAGGGAGAAACACAGGTTGACCCAAAACCAACTTGGTAAGAGCTATGCTTAGTCTCTGGCTTATGAAATTTTTGTCTTTTTGAGTTGATTTCAGGGTGCAGGACATGCGCTTTTGTCTTCTGGGTGTGGCCTTTGGAGGGTAGGCACATCCAATGTATGGTTCTTTGTTTCGAATTCGTGTGATTCTATTGTGTATGGTTCTGTGCTCTTTGGAGTGTAAGTGAAACTTGTGTATGGTTCCCTCTGGTATTTTTGCATCTTGGGAAATTTCCTAATGTTCTGGGTTTTTTTGGCGTCCTAAACCTTTTCTTTAGGGTGACCTTTTCTTGAGTCATTTTGGAATTTGTCTTAGATTTATTGCATATGGTTTTGAATTTTTGTGGAGCTTTGGCTCCTTGATTTGTTGGTATAATATGAGGAACATGGGGTATCCCAATGTGTGGTGGAAACTTGTAGAATACATAGGGAGGTAATATGGGGTACCTAGGGAGGTATCCAATGAGAATGTGGTTATATATTATTATGTATGGAGGTCAATTCTAGTAGATAAGGCCCATGTGATAGTGTGAACACAATAAAGGTGAGAAGGCTTTCTAGAAGGTTCCACCTACTAGAACATTCCTTCTCTAGAATGTTCCTAGGAGAGAGAGTGTGTTATATAAAGAAGTGTAAGCAATGTATTGAAGCATAGTGAAGAATATTGTTATTGTAGCAAGAAAATATTGCTTGAGGAGTG
This sequence comes from Picea engelmannii, assembly GCA_009831015.1. Classification (NCBI taxonomy): domain Eukaryota; kingdom Viridiplantae; phylum Streptophyta; class Pinopsida; order Pinales; family Pinaceae; genus Picea; species Picea engelmannii. The sequence continues at coordinate 18,626 of ML808763.1, forward strand.
CATTACTTTCATAAGGAATAATATATGGTGTTACCCCGCCTCAAGGGTTTGGACTATTTCTTGTGTTGAATATTTGGTGAATGGTTTGGTTTATTCTTGTTGAGATGAAGGGTTATTTCTGAAGTTATAATTGCAGATATCAATTTTTATGTACCTGAATAGATATGCAAATATAAATTCAAAAATAACCTTTAATCTCAACAAGAATAAACCAAACCATTCACCAATATTCAACACAAGAAATAGTCAAAACTCTTAAGGTAGGGTAACACCATATATTATTCCTTATGGAAGGAATGCACTCCTCAAGCAATAATTCCTTGATACAATAAAAATATTATTCAGTATGCTTCAATACATTGCTTACACTTCTCTCTCTCTCTCTCTCTCTCCTAGGAACATTAGAGAGAAGGAATATTCTAGTAGGTGGAATCTTCTAGAAAGTCTTTTCTCTTGTGTTCACACTATTACATGGGTTTTATCTATTATAATTGACCTCCATACATAATAATACATAACCACATTCCCATTGTGTACCTCCATAGTTACCCCATATCACCTCCCTAGGTATACTATAGTTAATCCTTCATACTTTCCCTTAACGAATACTTGTGATTTCAATATCCAATCATCATCCTCTATCTCTTCAAGCTATAGATGTTTTATGGTGCTCATAGGATTCATTTGAATTCTGTAGAAAAAAACCTATAACTGAATCTTATACTTGCAAAATAGAAATATCATGCTTGTTGAAGTCCATATAAAAAGTCACCATCCACCAGAATTCATGGATCGCCAGTTGTTGTATTTGTCGATTCTCTCTGAAATTTTTTCTTGTACATGGTTCATCAACCATCATACCTGTACCATTTTCTCCCCCTACATTATCATTAATCATCATCTTGGATTTTATTTGGCTTACCTGTAACCACACCCTAATATTTCACCCTAATATTTTGTGGATTACTCTCAACCATTACATTCTCTTGGTTTTACATATGTTTACCCTTAACCATTACAATTCTCAAGTGGTTTTGGCATACCACAAACCATTCATTACACCAAGTGGTTTTTACTATCCACTAACCTTCATTTTTTTGACAAGTGATTTTTGGTTTATCATGAACCAACAACAATCAAATTATGGGGGTAGACTTGTGTTATTAGGGCTTACATTAACATTTGACTCAAGTACATACAGTTTCAAATTTTCATGTGAGGCTAATATAGACTTTTTAAAAACATAGGACCATGATGATATTTTTCCATCATCAAACTTGGGCACAGAGAAAAGATGTATTCACAAGAGGCAATCCAAGAAAAATGAAGTAGCAAAGGAAGAAAAAGAAGAATGAAGCAACAAAAGGAAGGTGAAAGAAAGTAGTGAAAATAATATTGTGTACAATAATTGAGATGAAAAAGTAATTGAAATGAATCCATAGAAAATGAAATCCCTAAGAAATTTGATGATCATCCCTCATAATGTTGCTTAGCTAATGAAAAAAGACTTAGCCCTTTTACTAACATAGGACTATGACCATGTTTTTCCATCATCAAACCAACATTATTAAGGAGGATCATCAAATTTCTCAGGGATTTTGTTTTCTATAAATTCATTCTAGATACCTTTTCATCTCAATTATTGAACACATGGTATTATTTTCACCACTTTCTTTTACTTTTGTTTTGTTGCTTCATTCTTTTTTTTCCTTTGTTGCTTCATATTGTTTGGATGGCCTCTTTCCATTACTTTCTTTGTTCCTGCCCAAGTTTCTCTGTATTCTTTCACCATCCTCTTTAATATTGCTTGTACTTTCCTCTGCGATCTTTTTTTCACTTCTTTCGCCATCTTTTTCTTTTTTCGTCATTTTTTGGCTACATCATCTCTGTCGAATTTTGTCTCTCCCTGCTCTTCATTGAGAGTTCTTCTTTTTATACATGCATACAAATATGTTTCTTGTTGGATTTGATTAAGGTCCAACACGACCCCTATGATCTTGGTTTGACAAATTTAATTGATGCACCACTATCATGATTATACATCATTTGGTTTCACTGACTTCAACTTTCACTATGGATTTACAAAATGTTTCATTATATAACCAGGGTCTTTCAACCCAAATTTGTACTTGATTTTGAATTTGACTATTTACATTAGTGTTTACTTTCAACCTTAGACTCCCCTTGGCTCCACCTTTAACTTGTTTTGAAGAATAACATAACATGGACTTTACATGACTCTCTTACATCAATAACTCTCACCAAGTTTACTTTTCATGAATTCACTTGCAATTTTATCTAGCTTGATCTTTTGACTATTTACCTCAATAAACATGTGGTTTTGAGTCCACTTATGCTTGACATTCACCCAAATTTGGACTTCATTATGCAAGTGAAGACCTTTACACTCATTTGAAAACCTTTTTAGCTATGCCATTTACAAATTCAACATTCTCCCAAAAATAAATACATGCTTCAATTATGAGAATGATAATAAAGATTATTTTCTAACTCTATTATTCTCCATTTAAAAAATGTTGACTTTGAATTTGACGTGCTTTCTTTGAAGGATAAGAAAATTAAATGAAATTTCCATGCACCTTGAAATTCTGCCATAGATAGAGCTTCCCCTTCAGAAATGGTCCGCGGTTTTTTAATTGAGATTGATGGCTTTAAATATGTAGGTATTGTTACCAAGCTAGCACTTCAAATTTGCAAATCAATGGCAAATCAACTAAGGAGCGGTCAAGTGAGGAGGTCAAGAGTGGAGCTATCGCCACTCTTTCGAGTTTTACCATATTTCACACCTTCAAAATCTGTAGTGTAGTACAGAGTTAGGGGTTCACAATACTGATTGATGTGTTGGTATTATGGTAGTTGTGGGAGGTATTAACCTCCACTTGTAACATTTGACGAGACTAGAATATTTCGGGAAGCAAGAGAAAACCTAAATCCTTGGATAATAACCCTAGAAGACAAGTCGTCTTAATATAATAATTAATATTGATTCATTATCCCCCAGAAAGAGAAGTCGACCCAGTCAGTTAATATCGAAAAATATAAATAGAGGGAGCTAGAGCTCATTTGTGACTTACTCACTCATGAATGCATAAGGACAATAAGTGCGCATGAGTGAAGGAGAACTGCAATTGCTGCAGTAGTGACTTTGTCTTGGGTTATTGGTTTGAAATTTATTCTTTATATTTGGTTATCCTTGCTTGGTGTGCTAGCCTTGGTTGGATATTGGTCTGCTACTGGAATTATTTTGTTTGTCAAGGCTAAGGTGCTCAGGGGTGGCCTTTGTGCCTATGGTTGGGTGACAATATTTCTATATTATCTATGGTGAAACGAGCACACCCATTTTTCTAACAGGTTATGGGTCCACACCTGCTTCAGTCAGTCTAACCACTTGAAGGAAGCTAATCCATAATATTATCAAGCTCGTTGAATAACTGTCACTAGGGTTTCTAGCAGGTGCAGTTACTGAAGCATTGTCGCTAGGGTTACTAGCAGGTGCAACTGCAAACCCTAAAACCTCTTGCTCGACACCTTATGATGGAACACTTTACTCAAGGAGAGGATATTCTAGTGCCCCTTAGTCCAGCACACCTATTGGCACTTTCAGAAGGAAAAAATGTCAAGGTGGAGATTTTGGGTCAAAGTCAACGTTTGACTAGTCCAATTCAACATTTGACCAATGAAAGTCAAAGTTTGACCAACTATTAGTCAACAAAAATCATGAATGAAAAGATAGATCATCTACACTATTAAGCTCTTATAGGAACTCTTGAAGATGACATGTCAATAATTGACAATGGAGCTTCCAGGCATATGACAAGAGACCATGTTAGACTCTTCAGTTTGAATGAAAAGGACATCCTATAAGGTAGAACTTGGAGACAAGAACACCTATCCAGTGAAAGGAATTGGTCAAGCGTCCATCAAATTGAAATTAGATAACAATGTTGATTTGAGTAATGTCTTATATGTACCTGATTTAGAAAAGAATCTTGTATCTATATCTTTCCTAGAAGAAAAATGAAATAGAATAGCCTTTGTAGATGGTGAAGTACTATCTTGGTCTAGAGACTTCAACATAGAGAATGATAGAGTTATTGGAACTCGTGAAGGCAGATTATACATACTACTAGAACATAATGATGAAGCTCGTGTACATGATGAAGTCAATCCCAGTGAACTTTGGCATAGAAGGTATGCTCATATTAACTATCAAGCATTACCTTTCCTCGAGAAAATGGTTGAAGGAATACCCGAACTACAATCTACACATGAAGTAATTTGCAGAGAATGTGCACTTGGTAAAAATGTTAAGAAGTCATTCTCAAGTAGAAATAATAGATCTAAGGAAATCCTAGATATAATACATTTAGATGTTTGCGGTCTGATGCCAATCAAATATCTAGGAGGTTCTCTTTATTATGTAACCTTCATAGATGATTACTCAAGAAAGACTTGGTTATATCTCTTAAAGACAAAGGATGAAGTTTTCAGCAAGTTTCAAGAATTCAAAGCAGAAATAGAAAACCTCACAAGCAAGAAAATCAAGACTTTGAGAACAGATAATGGAGGAGAATACACATCCAAGGAATTTGTTTCCTTTTGAAAATCAACAGGGATTAGGAGGGACCTGGCCGTTCCTCATAATCCTAAACAAAATGGTGTATCATAAAGGAAGAATAGATCCATTGAGGAAAGCGTGAAGGAACTAATGAACGATCAAGGTTTATCCATGTATTTATGGGGAGAAGCAGCCATGACAATAATATATGTTTAGAACATAAGTCCCCACTGCATATTGAAGGATGTGACTCCATAATAATCATTCTTAGTAAATAAACCTAATGTGGAACACTTAAGAATATTTTGGTGTCATGTTTACATTCATATCCCCAAGGATAAAAGGAAGAAACTAGAACCCTCAGGAGAGAAGGGCATAGTTGTTGGATATAGTGAATCCTCCAAATCCTACAGAATCTATATTTTAGAAAAACATAAGATTGAAGACGACAGAGACGTAACCTTCAATGAGAAGGTGTCTTTCAAGAAATCTATAGAAGAATCCATGGAAGAAGAAGAATATGAAGAGCCTAAAGAAGAAATCACATGTCTTCTAGAAAGTGAGAATGAAGAACTAAGACAACTTGATCATCCGATGCAACCATGCGAACCTATTGAATCAATCATTGTACCCAAAAATAGAAAACGTTCAGCTTGGCTTGAAGCTACTCTACAAGAAACAAAAAGACTCAAAGCTCCAAGTGGCACTTTCAAAGAAAGAAAGAAGACAAAAAGATTATCTAGCTATGCAACATGTATGACAAAACTTATAAATGAAGAACCCACCACATTTGAAGAAGCAGGTCAGAAGAAACAATGGAAAGAAGCCATGAGTGAAGAATACCAGGCTATCATGAAAAATGACACGTGGGAAATCGCGTCTAGACCCAAGGAAAAATCAATGGTAAATTCAAAATGGGTCTATAAGATCAAACATGCAGCAGACGAAAGCGTGGACAAATGCAAGACAATGTTTGTAGCTAGAGGGTTCTCCCGGAAGGAGGGAGAAGATTATGACAAAACCTTTGCTCATGTTTCCAAATATATTTCTATTAGAGCCATTATGTCTCTTGTTGCTTCCATGGGATGGATTCTACACCAGATGGATGTAAAGACAACCTTTATCAATGGAGAAATTGAAGAAGTGTACATTGAAAAACCTCAAGGTTTTGAGGTACATCCCAGAGACACTCATGTTTGCAGATTAAAGAAATCCATGTATGGACTCAAGCAAGCTCCAAGAGATTGGTATGATAGAATTGACAGTTAGTTAATAAGACTTGGTTTCTCTAAGATTCATGCAGATCCAAATCTCTACTACAAGGTTGTTAACAATGCACCTGTGACTCTACTATTGTATGTTGATGATTTATTCTTGACATGTGTAGAGTCTCTCATCACCTAGTGTGAGAAGGAATTAGCTTCTGAGTTCGATATGAAATATCTTGGTCTCATGCACTATTACTTGGGACTAGAAGTATGGTAGAAGCATGGTTAAATCTCGGATTCAAATAGATCTAGACTGATATGTAATTACAAATAGACTGATATATAATTATAAATTATAGAATCCATAAATAGATTCATGGTATTAACCAATTATAAAACATGTGTTTAATGTTGAATAAATATTGTATTGTTGAATGGATTATGCAATCATGTGGACATACCCACCATGATGTCTAACATGTAGGTTAAGCATGTACAAACTATGGGAAGTCTTCATTGATGATGCAAATACAGAAGGAACATGTATCTTCCATATACATGAACAGTTCTAAATGTAAGATACATTAGTAAATTTCATAGAGCGCGACAATTGGGTAAAATTCATTAAGTTCGGTCCATCATATCTACATTTCATCGACCCAATGGGTTCTTCTTACTATCCTCTTCTCAAAGAACTACAATAGATAATCATTCTTAGTATTTCTTCAAGTTATTACCTCTCGTAAATTCACTGGCTTCATTATGAGAAACCATTACACTTAGACATTAGCGCAGAGACTATATCTTTGTGATCTTAGTGTTATACATGTGTAGTTAATTGAAATCTAAAGATGTATAATCCTTATTGTAATCTGTTTTTTCTAAAACATATATAATGGTTGGATATTTGTTAAAATTATTCTGTTAAAGTTGTGATCTCACTTATTTGAAATCATATTGTGAATCCAGTACCTTGTAATTATTATGTCATGTTCATTTCCAAATGACCTTTTTGGGAAATAGCCTAAGTAATTGTCATAGGCTATAGTCAGTGGGGAATTAAATTATTTTTAAAAGGTGACATTGAGTAAGTAATTAAAAAAGGTGCCTAAGTGACTATAAGGAAAACTAAAAGTCACTTAAACTTATTAAAAGGTAAAATGGTAGCAAAATGGTCAACAAAAGAATAAAAAGGAAAATGAGGTGCCCCTGTCTCATTATTCACTTGCTAATTTCTAAAATTGTGTTGAGAAAGCTCTTGTGGTTTTGGGGATTCTTGGGACAAAAAATCTAGGAGAGATTATGACATTGGTTTCAGTGATGAGATTATGCACCCTCGCTGGTCACTGGGAAGAGATCATCAAAATTTATTCATTGTGCTTCAGTGTGGCAAAGTAGTTTCTTATTTGGCAACGAAGTTCTTCCATTTGTGTCTGAGTTTTATTTGTGCGGCAGAGCTCCATAGTTTGTGGCTGAGTTTTGGCTTGAAGAGACCAAGTTTCTTAGTGTTGGATTGCATTATTCCTTTATGGGTCGATTTCTTCTAGTGGCGGTGAATTTGTGCATGTTGGGCGTATTTTCTCTTGTGGAGAGGATGAAATACCTCTTATTGGGTGCATCTCTTGACCGTTGGACACATTATTCACTTGATAGACACGTTCTTCTCTTGTTGGTTGACTTATCTTCTATATTGGGTGAGTTTACTACCTTGGAGGGTCAATTTATGGTGGATAGAAACCAAATTTCTTTGTTGGACGAGTTGTATATGTATTGGGATGAATTTCGAGAACACCATTCCTCATTTGTGGATCAATTCCTTGTTGGGTCGCACACTTATTTTCTATAGAAAAATGTGTTGATGGATATTGTCTCATTTCATGAACTGGGTTATCACTAAGTGGGGGCGAATTTAATCTATAGATCTATTGTCTATCACTCCATCTAACATCTACACAAGAAACCATTCTATATGCATGTATTACACTCAAATTGTTGTTGTATATTCTCTACCTACATGCATCTTTAGCACTATGTTTATCAAAGTCATCTACAACAACACAAATAAGTCAGGATCCCTATTATTCACTGTTGTAATATTGAGTATATTTATTGTGTTACAGTTGAGATAGAACAAGTAATGTCATAGTTGTTTTAAATTTCCATTTGTTATTTATTACAAGTATTAGTAGAGGCTAAAAGACTTTGAAATTGTTGTTAGCACATCATATTTTGCAAATTGTTTGACAATTTTCCTGAACCATAAACTAAGAAAAAACCATAAAAAAAAGCTAGAACATTACAATGGTATCATAGCCTCACTCCTACCAGCATGGGGGGGGCGGGGGGTGGGGGTTTAATTAATCCATGTGGCCAGGAGACGAAGAAGGTTTTATCACTTACAGAAGTAGAAGGCGGTGAGGGGCGGAAAATATTTTTAACCAATAAGAGATAGTAGAAGAAAACCAACTAGAGGCAGAACAAGAAGAAGTCATGGGGGATAATAATGAAGACATGGATTTTCAAATCCCAGAGGGTCTAGCCAATGGGAAGCAACAGTTGGCACAACTCTTGACACAATTGATTGCTACTAACCAGGAAAACTAGAACCGTGGGGGTAACAATCGTAATAGAGGCACTAATGGACACCATGGAGGCAACAATGGTGCAGGGGGTCCCAATGGGAATAATGGAAACCATGCAGAGGGAAACAAAAATCATGGTCCTACACAAGTTGGCACCAAGAACTATGATATAATAATTCCCAGGCCTCTCATGCCACAGTTCTAGGGGAACCAACAAATATTGAATCAGGGGCTGCAAGTTCAGGCTAAGACCTTTGATGATTATTGGAGGGAGTACGAAACTTTGGGAGAGGATTTCCAAGCGGCAATGTCACTACAAGACTACTACAATATCAAGTATAGGAACAGACCAAGGGAGGTCAACAGAGGTCAATAGAACATTGATCTCATGAGGAAGATTGTGAAGCTCACAATTCCCTCCTTTGCTGGTTCAAGCAAATCCACAACTAGAGCTTGGATTCAAAAGTTGGACACCTACTTCCAACCTAACACCACATTAGAGGCATAAGAAATTAAATTCACCACTTTGCATTTGGATGTGGAGGCTCATGAGTGGTGGTACCATGGATTGGTCAATCTGGGGCATGCCAACATCACCTCTTATCCGGACTTCACACATAAGTTGATGGAGAGGTTTGACATAAAGGATCCAGAGATACATTTCAGGGAATTGACACAACTCGAACATGTTGGGACACCAGATTTACATCACCGAGTTTCATAGACTTGCAATCACAGT
>ML808763.1:27833-60246 GCA_009831015.1 Picea engelmannii
AAATTGACAAGGAGCTCAGTGAGATAAGAGCAGATATGGAGAGGCTAGCATTGAAGATGCAGCAGGAGGCAAAGGTACACTGGAAGTACGAATGGGCCTCTAAACAGGAAGGCAAAATGGCTTGTTCAAAAGTTGTTGGCCAAAAAGCAGCAATAGGTAGTAAGGAGGTGGCTGAGGCATGCTGAAAACCTCAGTGACACAGAACAGGAGATGGTTTACATCTGTGAACCAGAAGTTGGGAGAACCCTCTGTTATGAGGAAGGGAGATCAGTTAAAGGTCTCATAAACTGCCAGGAGGGCAGAGATGAATTTTCAAATTGCCAGGTGGGCAATGAGATGAGATCAGTTGATCTCATAGACTTCCAGGAGGGCAGAAGAGAAATCCCAGATTGCCAAGTGGGCAATGAAGGAGAAATGAACTCAGCTAGGGGTTCATATCAGCAAGGAGAGCTGATGGAGCAAGGTCAGAAATGCATTCTGATCATTGGGGGAATTAAGGTATTCCTGCCAAATGGCCAAGTTGAGGCCAAAGCGTGTGTTGCAGATGCAACAACAGAAGAAAGACAACCAAGTGTGACTGTCATAAAGGAGGAGGAGGAGCAGATACTGAAGTCTGCCCCAACAGAAAAAGAAGAGCACACAGTTGCTCACTCAGTGGGAGATGGAGTTGAAGATGTTGGAGGATTGGTTGGACAATCCAGAACCAGAAGATGGCTGCCAGGAGACAGTCATGCAGATTGCAGGAGAAGAGCATTCAGTAGAATTGCTCAAAAATTTCAGCCAGGGAGTTGAACAAGAGATGACTGCAGCAGAAGAGGAAGCAAATAGCATAGACTTTGCTGATCTGCGTGACGAACTGGAAGCCCTAGAGAGAAGGGTGATAGTGCAGAGCAAACACATCCAACAGGTTAGATTGGAGACAAGTGAAGGAGCATACTAGGCCGAGGAACAGTTGGAGGAAGCTGGAGATGTACCAGCAGAGGAGCTGACAAAAGTCAATCAGTCAAAGGAGGAAGCTGAGCAACAGCTTAGTGGTGAGACTGCTGAACTGGAGTCTGCAGAGGAGTGGCAAGCTAGTGCCACAAGAGGTGAAGTCAGCAAGGGAGATCAAGATGATCTACCCATTGATAAGGAGGAAGTGCAACAAAGAATATTGCATAAGGAGAACCAGCCAGCAGAGCAACTGGACAGGGTGATAGAGGAGATAAGAAAGTTGATGGTGAGGTCAGCAGTAGAAGCAATCAACAAGGGGAAGTTGAACAGAGGAGAGCCTGCCATAGCAACAGGGAAGAAGAAGAAGAAGCAGCAACAGCCACAAAGAAGAGGAGCAAGAGGACAACTCCCAAGGGAAAGTTTGGGATCCAAGGGGATTTCAACAGCAGAGTTGAGGAGCTCATGATTTTCCCAGCAGTGGAGTATGATGCAGGAGCATCGCTCCACCTCAGCAGCGCACCAACATTCCAACTCATCAACATGCATTCAAGAAGGGGAGAGGCGCCAACCTTCTCATTTTTCCCCAAATTTAAAATTGTATCTTAGTGCAATTAAATGCTGTAAGGCTGGAAGAGTCGAGCTATTGCCTTTGTACATGCTGGAGATAAGGTCGCCTTTAATGGCTAACAAGCTGATGAGATCTAGATCCGATTTGGACTACGTGGGCATTGAATGTAATTCAATGTAATTAATGAGAGCTAGGTGAGTTGGAGGGAGAGCTCGAGGAGCCCCTCTTTTGTAAAAGATCTTTGTATCAAAATTCATTAGAGCTAGCATGTGGAGGGGATGAGCAAGTAGAGAGCTCAATAGTGAGGAGAGAGCCGAGACTCTGTAGTAGTCCGAGCTAACACATTATATTTTACTTTTTGATAGTAATACAAAAGAACGGACTTCACCGTTTTTGAATTCCTGTGTGGTGAATGTTTGTTTGTGAATGTCATTTGTGATTTTATGAGTTTATGTTGTAGATGTATGAATAGGTTCCATCTGTAGGGTAAGGATAGAAGTTCTCTATCTGTGAGTTGTTAAATGGTTCTAGGTTCTTTAGGCTAAGTGCAAGGAGTGCACGACATAGTGTTAAAGACTCAGTGAGCCAACGCAAGGAGTGCGTATTTGAATTCTGCTTCGAATTCAGGAGAGAACGTGTCAGGAGGGCACACTAGGATAGTTTGTAGACTCGAAGAGGAGCCTCAAGGTTACTGAACACCTTGGAGGAGAGATTGTGCAGAAGAGGCACAGAGAGACAGAGTTGTTGAACACCCTGTAGAGCTCTGCCAGGAGGGCATTGAGCAAGTGCAAGTGTGCACAGGTGAACTCTATTTCGAGTTCTGAGAAGAGGAGTGTCAGGGAGAAGATACTCACAGAGTTGCTGAACACTCTGTAGGCTCAGCAAGGAGTGCTTGAGCAGAAGGTGCCAAGAGGGCACATATATCCCTTCGAGGAATAGAAGGGGCAAAGACCTTTGAGGGTCCGAGCAGCTGAAGCTCAGGAGGAATAATTCCATTGCACACAGAGTCTCTGCAAGGAGTGCAAAAGGTGAGTACAATCTACTTCCAGACTGCGGGAGGAGCGCAAGTGTGTGCAGGTGAACTTACTTCAAGTTCAAGTTTAGGAGGTGCGGCGCAAGCCGAGGTCCGAACAGTCGGTCTTGCAGAGGCAGAAGCAAAGATCGAGCCTTTGAAAGCTCGAGTAATTTCCTTTGTCATAGAAGGAAGAACACAAACATAGTGGAGGAGAAGGCTACAATAGCCATTGGATTGGCTGCAGAGACAAAGCTGGACCGTTAGATCTAAGTCCAGGCAGAAGGGAGCGCGCAGGGGAGAAAGATAGATCCCATTTGTCGGATCTGAGGGCGAGGTCTGATAGCCGTCAAATCTAAAGGAAGTTGCACAAGGGATAACAGTGGAAGTCCTTAGGACTTCGCACATTCGAAAATTTTGAAGCGCACAATAGAGCGGGATAGCAGAAGTCCCGAAGCTAGTCGGACCGTCGTCGAAGTAGATCGCAACCGTCAGTTGCGGAGAACACGTGGCAAGAGATCAGGAAGTTCAGAGGCCTAACACTTCGAAAAGGAAGTCGACGAGAGCGAAGAAGATTTGGACCGTCAAATCCAGAGGGACGCGTGGCAGAAATCCGTTGTCTTCGGGTGAAACCACTCTGGGAGAAAACGAGTGTGCAGGAGAAACTCTCGAAGAGCTAAAGTGGATCATGGCCGTCAAATCCAGAAGGACACGCGTCGACAGATTGTGTATTTTGGGTGAAAGCACTTTGGGAGAAAGCGAATGCAGAGAGTTTGGAACTCCCGAAGCACGAAGTCCCGAAATAGATCTTGACCGTTGATCAGGAGGAGTTACTTGGCAACATATTGTCAACTTCGGGAAAGAGCCACTTTGGAGGATTTGAAGTGTCGAGCTTCGAAAACTCCTGAAGCCCGAAGTAGCAGAGAAGATCTCAGCCGTCCATCAGTTGGAGACACATGGCGGGGGATCCTGCATTCCAGAGGAGCGAGTGCAGAAGAGTAGAGAACGCAGGGAGCCGAAGCAGATTTGGGTCGTTGATCCTGCAGGGACAGGTGTCACCAGATCCTACACTCCGAAGCAAGAGCACTTCGAAGAAATTGGAAGTGTGGAAGAGATAGGACTCCCGAAGTTCGGAGTCACGAAGTCATCCCAGCCGTCCATCGGAATAGGACAGGTGTCAACAGATCGCACACTTCGGAGGTTTGATCCTTAGGAGGATTTGCAAGCGGAGAATCTGCCAAAGTCAAATTAGATCTGAGCCATTGGAGGCCGAGGACACGTGGCATTAGATTGTGAACTTCGGAGGTTAGTTACTCCAGAGATTTTGTGTAGTCGTGTTTCGAAAATTGCCGAAGCATCAGAGCCCGAAGAAAATCAGGGCCGTTGATTGGAAAAGGAGTGGGGGCCGTCGATCCCTCACACGCCAAGTCGGAATTTCGCGAGTTTGGAGTTCAGGGGAATTGGTGAGCGGTGAGAGAAGACACCCGAAGCTCCGAAGCGCCCTTTGAGTTGACACCTGGGCACAGCCCGTGGTCATATGAAGGAAAGGATCCAGCGAGGGAAGCTAGCGCCTGTTATTCAAATTCTTCAAAGAGGCTAGGAAGGAGCCTGCGGGTTTGACAAAACCTGCATTTTGAAGGAAAGGGGACCTGTGTAAATTGGTTTGGGGTCTAGCAAAGGCTTGAAGAGTCGATCCGACTCAATTTCTTGAACGATCCTAGATCAGGAGGTCGAGCAGCCCCGAGGAGAGAGAGGGGGGCTGCATCAAATTTACTACATTAAGGATGCAGAAGGCTAATTCTGTCTTTACAGGAATCATGTTGTTTAGGGCTATACCACCCTAGAAAGCCCCATTGAGCATTCACACTCCGCCCCCTCCCCCCAACAACAATCTCTTAGCAGCTCTTTTATTGGGGCCTGAATTCAATCCTTTGACATTCCATGATGTTGTAATAAGTTTTATCTATTTTCCTCCCTCCTATAGAAATCTTGTTTTTATCCATTTTCCTGCCTTTTCTTTGTGATTTTCTGAAATCTGCAATTTGTTTCTTTGGTTTGGAGAACGTGATGCTGATTGTTTCTGATCTTCTCCTCTATCCCTTGTTGTTACTTGGTGTTCTTTTTAGGAAGGTTAACCCCCCTCTTCGTGATGGGCCTCATCCATTATTACATAGACCGTTTCTGTGTTGAATTTGTGGTGATCTCCTCCTCCATGACTACTCTATGACTCTATGGACAGGACTCTATGGACAGGACCTCAGGATGCATCCAACATATCTATGACTCTATGGACAGGACCTCAGGATGCATTTATTTTATTCATTTGAATGATAAATCTAATTCCTGCTTACACCTTGGCCCCAACCTGCCCCTGTAACCTTGTCTACCTTATTCCTCCCACTATCATCTGTTTTGAACTATTTCCTTTTTTCTAATCCCTCCAGATCTATTGAATCAACATATTTACCTAAATTCTTAAATCTATTACATGTGATGGCTTTCTTGGATGTTTCCCTTTTGTCTTTTCTCTTAGTTTCCCATCTTTCTTTGAAATTGTCCTTTTGTCCTGGCTCAGGGGGTTCTTCTGGAGCTAATGACAGGACAAGCTTCCATTAAATAATTATGGCAATATTTACACTCAAATGGAATCCCTTGATGATGTCCTCTTTCATGACTACTCTTGAGCTTGCATCCAACATAGCTATAGGCTATGACTCTATGAACAGGACCTCAGGATGCATTCCTGTTCATTTAAATGATATTCTAATTCCTTAACCTGTCCGTTTAATTGAACTGTGTCTACCATATTCTTCCCACTATCATCTGCTCTTAACTATTTCCCTTTTTCTAATAGCTTTAGTTCCATTGAATCAACATCATTACCTAAGATCTTAAATCCGTTACATGTGTTAGCTTTCTTGGATGTTTTCCTCGTCTTTTCTCTTAGTCTTCCATTTTTCTTTGAAATTGTCCTGTTTTCCTGGCTCAGGCAGGACAAACTTTCATTAAATAATGACAGCAATATTTGCACTCAAATGGGATACCATAGTAATCTATTAACTGTTCCAACTCATTGTCTTGCTCAATCAATTGTAATATAATTTTCTCTGTGAGATGTGTCTCAAAATCTGGATTCATGCGGTAGTCCTCTCTTTAATAAAAACAACTGATATTGGAAATTCACCTTACAAATTATATATTTCTTCAAATACCTTCTCCCAGTAGAATTTGAAAGTTTGATAATAGAGTCTAATCCATACTGGTGCCTTTGTTGCTCTGAGAGAAGCAAGGTGCACTCTACAGTCCAGTATGAATGAGATGTGTAACATGTGACACTTGTAAATCAAAAGAAAAGTTGAGGTCCGTAATGTAAAAAACAAAACTAAAAACAGGCCAACCTTTAATTACCACAATGTAATATATATATATATATATATATATATATATATATAATAATAATAATAATAATAATAAATTAATGTAAACAAAATATATAATAATAATAAAAGACTATCATAGATGCATTTTAACGATGGATGTTTTAAGCCCCAAGAGATTTGTGCCTCGGTTTCTTTTTGAACCCTCTCAGTGCTTAATAGATCCAGGGTTAAGATGGATCTATGCTAGTGGAGTAACTGATACAATGGATCAAATGCTCCAGTATTCAATGAATAACACTGCTTTGTTAAAGGACCTGGGCGTTCCCCAAATACCTTTTCCCTATTCTCCACGCTAGTAAATACAACAAGAAAGGACGAAATCATGATTTTTGGTGCATATAGATAATGAAGAAATTTCAAATAAATTGGTAGAGTTTATTGTTCAAACTGTTATTCACCCCAGCAGGAATCCCAACTTATATATCTTAATGAAAAAATGAATCATTATCTGCAGAATCGCATATTAGGTTCCAGGTAGTTCTTTTCAATTTTGTTTTCATCCTTTTCTTCAAATGCTCCAAATTATTAGATCACTATACTGTCGCAGTAATGCTGAACTATTGGGGAAGATTATAGGTGGATTGACACATGGTGCATTTTATTTGTGCTTATCAACTTATGGCAGACTTGAAATAAATGAAATGTAAATACATGAAAATACACTTTCCATTTCCTACTGCATATGAATATGATATAGATGCCATGTGATAGTGTCCTTTTGTTTACTTTAATTTCTCAAGCTTGTTTAATTTGGACCATACCTTCCCCTGTAAAAATCTTTTATAAATGCTGAGCATATTTGCTATTTCTACACATTTTAATTGATTGGCCCTTTTACTTTGATATGTAAAACTGTTTTTCTTGGTCACTTGTAAACATGAGGTTACAGGAAGTGTGCTGCAGTTACCAATACCATGGACCAACAATTGAGGCAAGCACTTAAAGGGCTTGTAGCAGGTGCAGCTCAGGCAGTGGAGGTATCATTGCAAGCATGGTCTGTGCTTCAGGATTCAACTACCAGTGAATACATGACAGGGTCACTTGAGAATGCCCCCCCTTACTCCACAATACTCAAAGAGGTCAATCAATACCCTCTTGAAGATACAGAAGAGGATACAACAATGGATATTGCTGCTGTAAACTCTGTTTCAGAACAATGCATTCTTACATCATCTGAACTGAACATGTCAGACTGGGATGGAAAAGTTCCAGCTGAGTGCTTTGTCAAGCCTCAGTCAGTGGATTGGTGGAATCACTACAACTTTCATGTTAGTATTGACGATCCTCGATTTCAAACGATATTTAGTTTGCCAATACAATTGTTTGATGAACTTTGCCATCTTTTGTATGATGATTTATGTCAAGGTGCAATACCCATCTCATTTGCAATGTCTATAAAAAACAGGGTATTGTCAGTTGAGAAGCAAGTAGCTATGGCCATCTTACGCCTATCAAGTGGCATGACAATGTTAACTGTCAGCGAGCTATTTGATTGTGGGAAGTCTACAGTGGTAAAAGTGGTCAAGAAATTTATATTCTCTATGCAAAAGAGGGCGTCCAAGTTTATACAGTGGCCAACAGATGCAGCTTCACTTGAGCATATTAAGGAGGGATTCCGCCTTAAACAGGGCTTCCCAAATTGTTGCGGGGCAATAGATGCAACCCATGTAAAACTTGAGCTTCCATACAATGAGTCATCCATTGATTGGTATAACCGTGAGCACAATTACAGTATGCTTGTTCAGGCCATTGTTGATAGTAATTTGCGTTTCCTTGACATTTGCACAGGTTGGCCTGGGTCTCTTAATGATGCTGGTCTATTAAAGAATTCTTCCTTTTACAGACTGTGTGAGGAAGGTGCAAGACTTAACGGTCCTCCAGTACCCTTTGGGGGTTTTGACATGAGAGAGTACATCATTGGGGATAATGCCTATCCACTCCTACCCTGGTTGATTGTACCTTTTTCAGGGGAAGTAACTGATGAACAAAGACTCTTCAACTTCAAGCTGTCCTACACACGGAATGTCGTGGAGTGTGCTTTTGCAAAACTGAGGAACACATGGCGACTTCTGCAAACGAAAATTAAGAAACCAAACATGGAGATGCTGCCCCGGACAATCCTTGCTTGTTGCATATTACATAATATGCTTCTTTCAATTGAGACATATGAGAATGAAATTGTGAATGAGATAATTGATGAGTCAGATACCTCTCTTCAAGGCATGGACACAGTAGAGATCGATCCAGATGCAATGACAGCACGAATGGCTCTAATGGAGTATGTTAATAGTATAGATAGTACAAATGGGAGATTAATGTTAGAAGGATAACGATTTTTGGGCTATTGATGTAAGTTGCAGCTGTATTTAGAAGCGAATAGTTTTGGAGTTCGTAACTATTGAAAGAAGTCCCAAGGGATGAGTAGATACAGTGAGCCTCTCATATAGATGATCGCTTTCAGCAAGCTGTTACATTTTTGTGTTCTGCATTTTTTTCATCCTATATAGATTACATCGGTATTTTGCATAATGTGTATACAGTAGGTCATTGTTGCCATGCATCAGAAAGTGTTTATATTATGAAAATTAGGGTCTTCCGATATCAATATCTCACACATTGCACGTTGTGAATGGTTCATTCGGAAGAGTAATGAATGGATTCCAAACAGTTTTGATATTTACACTAGTAAGTTAAGAGCTCATGCTTTTCAACTTTGTGGTTGTTTTCAGTTAATTGCATCTATCGGCTTTTTTCTTCCTTTCAAGTTTTATGTTAGAAGCCACATCACAGGGTAAATCTATATTATATCAAAAGAAACCTGCGTGTATATAAAGGGCAGGGAAGTAATTTCCTTTAATGTCCATTTCTACCATCTGTTGATGATTTGGACTTGTCATGGTTTAAAGATCAAGAATTTTAGTGGAAAATTTTCTACGAGTAAGACATGTAGAAGAGCAAGTTCTATCTTATGAAGTTGAGATTCCGTGAAATTGGATATTAAGATGTGGAGCACAAAATTAATTTTCTTTGAGGTGTCATTTGTGACATGTAGGAACGAGTTTAAGGCAGATTTGATGAGTGTAAAGACCAAATTATGGATATTTTGGTTGCAAGCAGAACATTATAGGCAAATGGAAAAACAACTATTGGTCACTCTTGCATGTAATTTTACAAGAAAAATAACTTTCTAACTGTTGACAAGTAAAAATGACCTGTGTCAACAAGGGGAGAATTGACCGTTGACAGATCCCAATTAGACCTGTTCTAATTTGGTATGGCAATCTCCTCCGGTATGTGGGCCTGCTTTTGCTACTCAATTGCTCCTCGAAGGGAGACTTGTTCGTTTAAGCTCTTTAAAGTCTTATTCTAACCTATGTCAGCTCCTAATCTAATGGCAACAGAAATAATTGATTACAGGCATAAAGTTAAATTACCATAAACAGAAAAGAATTCCTATTCAACAGAATAAACCCTATTAGCATGCATATTCAGTTTACATAAACAAGAACAAATTCACGTTCAATATGTTCTTGCAATCAATTTCATAATCAATTCATAATATTTTACTAAGCAAGAAAAACATAACAAAATAATCAATTGACAAAAATATACAATTGTATGAACCGGTCATGAATCAGCATCTACTTGTATTCCTTTTTCAAAATATATTCCTCAGTCGGGTACAAGCAAAAAGGCCCCTCCGCCTTCAATCCTTTAATTCCACTTGATAAAAAATATGCAAGCAAAATATTGAGATCTTTTGGCCCCCCATTTACCTAAAGCAAGAGTACCTTTTTATAATCAATCCGGGTGGCTCTTCAGTTCCTCTGTTGTTTAACGTTTAACGGTTACAATCATTCCTTTTTTCTAACCAAGGCTTCGATAATCATTTACAAAAATCGCTGGGAAATCTTACCAAAACAAATAAAATATAATTTAAAGTACTTGGACACCTACGATTTTTGTTCTTCCCCAACCTCTAGGTCTTCATTAATTCCTTGTTATTCCAATTGCTTTATTTTTCATGTCAACGTACAAAATAATACAAAATCTTTGATAAAAATAAATATTAAGAAACTATACGAACTAGCACAGTCATATATAATTTATGACTGATAAATGCCGAAAGACTATAATAGGTAAAGGAAGATTCTGAAAACTGTAACTTAATTTTAAAACTTAATTGTAAACTTTACATGTAACCTAACGCCAAAACGCCAAAACAGTGAAAGAAAACCCTAACTGTAACTATTTCTCTCCTGCGTCTGCCACGGTTTTCTCTCCTGCTTGTGGCACAATGGTTTTCTAAATAACATTTACATGGCATTAAAATGATATGCACAACTGTTTTCTCTCGTGCCCGAGTGGCACACCGGTTTTCTTTGCTGTGGTATATGCCATCTACTCTATGGAAGAGACAGTTTTCAGTTGCGTGACTTGGCACAATCATCTGCTCTATTTTCGTTTTTGTTTGCCCAACGTGGCACACTAGTTTTCAATTGATCAACGGTTCAAGTTATGAACGGTTTTCATGTGATAATTGCAGTCTCGAAACATTACAGAGATTGGAACATTGTTATTGAAGTTGAAAGGCGGACACTAATAATTTAAACGTGGTAATCCCACACGTGGCAATCATGTGGTGCTACAGTAATTTCTTAATATGATTAGGTAAATGTTAAAAAGTAAACAGATTAATGGATGCATTCAAAAATACAAGGAAGTTATGAAGAGTAAATCACATTCATTGATTTGGAAGGACGACTAAGAATATGCCAGCATCTTCAATTGTTAGCGATCAAATTAGAATTTTAGATTAAAATGTGATTAATTGTGCCCATCTCCAATAGGTATATGCCTTTCGGCATAATGATGAAAACAAATATACACCTGTACAAAATAATGGGGTTTCCATTTACCTAACTTGGGGTTTCTAACATAAAATGCCCACGGAATTTAAGGGTTTACGCTATGGAATCCAGAGTCCAGATGACTGAGTATTCAAAAAAGAAGAAGAGGAGGTTGGATATTCGGATGCAACATGAATCTAGATTTTTTCTTTGTATTTAAACCTTTCAGCACAACTCTCTATGCATCAAGTCTTTATATCGTTTTAGTTTATTTGAGGTCCATTTTTTTTGTGTCCCTGCCATAGCAGGGACATAATGTTTTGGGTTAGTTTCATTATTTGGGTGCACAGTTTCTGATACGTTATTAGATGGTTTAACCTAAAGTTTGTTAACTTGATGCTTGCATCGTACACTGGAGCCAGGGGGGTGGCGGCTAAAGTTTGTTAACGTGATGCTTGCATTGTACACCGGAGCCAGGGGGTGGCGGCTGAAGTTTGTTAATGTGATGCTTGCGTCGTACACTGGAGCCAGGGGGTGGCGGCTAATGCGTTAATGCATGAGACCAAGGTTCCTTAGAACTCGTGTCACCCATTAATGCTCTGCATTCCTCACAAAACATGTGCCAACCTTCCTCACAACAGGTGGCAGAGCGTATTCACAACAACAACAACAACGCCACAGTTTCCACGTCTGGCTTAGCTCTATGTAGGGGATGTCGACCCTGAGGTCAGAGACGCCCAACTCGCCCATTTCTTCATTCCTCTGGGAATGGTGATCTCGGTTCGAGTTTGCAACAATAGCTTGAAACGAACCGTTGGTCTTCTCAAATTATGGCTATGATGTGAGGAGTTATGCCCCTAGATGTTGTTTGTCTGGATTTGGAAACTGCACGGCCGAGAATTCAACAACATAACCTTATATTGTAAGCCACAATATACTTCTTGAACATAGCGCAACTGTAAAATTATATAGGACCAAGTACTAGGTGAGATTATATCTTGTTTTCAATTCAGTGAGCACTAAATTTTTTCTTTTGTTCACCCAGCTTCTTGCTAAGATTAGAGGATTTTCGAGACTAGGAGGTTTTTAATTCAGGTAAATGACAGAGCGACGCTTTTCTAGCAAAGTTTTAGGCCATGGTCTTTGTACTCTGTAGTTTGTACGGGTGATGTTTGATGATTTGTTGAAAATTAAGTCATTTTCTCATCTTTCTTATAGTATCTGCTTGACCTAATCAGATTTCCTGGTGTTTATATTGGTAATATCTCCCGGAAATGATTTGACGGTGAAATGTTTGGAAATTTTGGTGGCACTTTTGATCCTTAATCCCTTAACCACTGGCAAACAATCATTGTAGCGAAGCTCGATCCTACGCTCAATTCTGGAAAATTTCTCACCTTGTGCTTGCCTGAACCGATTTTTCTGTCTTTTTGAAGCGTTATTGTCTTTGCAATAGTTTTATGATCTGATTTGATGTTGAGATTTGTGAGATTTTTGACATTTTCTCCGACTTTTAATAATTGTTGCTTTTGGAGTGTTTAATATCTTGTTTCTCATGTGGTTTTTGCATCCTTGATAGTTTCCTTGTTTTCTGCATCCTTGATAGTTTCCTTGGTCTTTAAAGCATTCTCCTATATAACTTAATGATGAGTCTTTTGAATAGCTGCAATGCCTTTGAAACAAGAGACGTTTATCAATGTTTTCTGAATAAATAGATATGCCACTCACCATTACAAGTTGTCTGTTGGTAAGATGCTTCGTATTGTAAAACTCGGTGTGGCTTGTCAGATATTTTCCCCATCTTTTTCCCGTACACAGCTGTAAGTGTTGTAATCTGTAATATTTTGATGCCTACTCATCCTTGAATACTTTCAAGGATTGCACATATTGTTAGTCTTTGCATACCTTATGAAATCCTTAGCATCTAAATTTGAAATTCATCTATTCAACTGAAAAGTACTAATGATGTACGAACTCATTTACATCTCAATTTGAAATTCATCTGTTCATCTAAATGTATGAATGATCAGCGAAGAGGGCCATCGGATGGTTGACGAAAGATGAAAAGCACGGTTGATGAAAGAAGAACAACAAATTCAAGCATAATAAAATCTCGTGCAATTAACAACTTGATCAACAAGATTGGAAGATAGAGATTAGATGAAAGATGCTCGTGACAAGATAGTCGTTGCCTCTATCTAATTTTCTACCATGTATCACAGTGAGACCTAGACATCAACCTTAACTATTATATAACACTACACACGTACTTCCTCAATATGTGACTAAAGTTACAAGATCTCATTGGCCCTATCAACCTGCAATTCGCCCCTTCAATTGAGTGAATTTGAATCTGGGTGATTGTTGGCCCTTGACCAAGTTTTGAAGAATACTTGGTCATATTTGACCGTTTTTGGGACTGCGACAGCTTGCCAAAGATGGAGCGCGACGCGAAGCGAAAATTAGGGAAACTAGACCTATTTTTGGGTCCCTTTAGGGTTTTGGGTTGATGTAACGGGAAAGGGATGTCGGCCCATGGGTTTACCCATGCTTAGGCCCATTTTGTAATCTATAAATAGATACTTAGGCAATGTAAGTAGAGGAGGGTAGTACATCTATGTGATGTATAGCTAAAGGCTTAGTGCTAGTAATTGGATCTGTGTGATCAGATGTATATTGCAAGTTCTCTGTGCATGATTGTAAGGAGATTGAAAAACTAAGTGCAAGTTGTTGTAGCTTTGTGCTGAAGTGCAAGGAAGAAGGATCTAGCGAGCTGCGCAAATCTTCTGTCCTGTGCGAAGTAAGGGTCATTGAAGCTCTGTGCTGTAACCACTTGACCGAGATAATATAAAGAATAAGACTTTGTGGACGTAACCCCAGGGTGGGGGTGAACCACGGTAAGTGTGTGTATTTTGCTTTGACCTAATGTGCTTATCTCCTTCTTGGCTAAGTGTTTGATGTGATTAAATAGATTTAGTTATGCTTTGTGCCTCTGAGATAGGAATGAATGATAGATCTGATATATAAGATGCTTAGTGCTTGACCTGCTGAACCCGTTATGGTTAAGTGTTGTATCTTAGATTTAAGTATATACTGTGATGCTTTGTGTTACTTGTGAAGTGTTGTAAGGGTTGAATATTGATGGATAAACCATGCTAGATAATTGCTAAGTGTTACAATCACAGATCTGTGTCCCAGCTAAGGTTGCAGACATCTGAGTCCTGCAACCACCCTTGCCTCTACCTCGAGTGAGACTTCATCTGCTTCGTAGGTGTTGCTGAAAGGGCTGATAGTTAGGGTTTTGTTGGTGCGCTCTTGAGCGTTGAACCCTGGGTCTGCCCCTGTGCCAACAAATGGTTCCGTTGCCGAGACCTGAAACTATGATTGCTAGGAACTAAAGAAGACAAAGCTTTGTGCAAAATAAGCGTTGTGCATAGATCTGTTGCCCTAGTGTGCAGTATTCTACTTGACCTGCGAAGCTTTGTGCCGAGAAAGAAAGGTCAGATTTGAAGGAAAGAGGTCAAATTTGCAAGAAAAGAGGTTGATACTGAAGAAAAAAAGTGAGATTTGAACACTTTGTGCCCTAAGAAAGAAATTTTTACAGAAAAGAGGTAAGATCTGTAAGCTCTAGCCTCTAATAAAGGTAAGAATAAGTTCAAGTTTTAGATCTGAAAGCTTTGTGCCCCGTGGAAGCAAATAAGTTAAATTTTTTACTTCTAACGTATGGATTTAGGTATACTTGATTGTCTCAGCTTAAAAACTAGAGCATTGTTAGATAAAAGAAAGTTTAATATGAATAGAAATAGTGAAAGATATGTTATACCTATGCATAGAAAGAGTTTTTGGACTAACCAATGGATGTAGGATCCTAGAAAGAAACTTTTGCAGGCTAGCCCTTATGATCCTAGCACGCAGTACAAAAAGAGTTGGGGATCATTGAAGAGAAAGAGAGGATTAACTCTTTGCTACAATTGCAGAAGATCGGGACATCTTGCTAAGGAATGCCCTGGGAGAAACCCTAGCTGCCTCTGTTGTAGAGCTATGGACCATGAAGTATTGGATTGCCCTAGAATGATTGCTAGACTTGAAAAGCTGAATATGGAACAAGCAATCTCTGAAGGAGATCAAGAGACTAAAATTATAGAAGAACCCTAGAAAGAATCAGAGATCATGTTACTGAAAATAAAAGAAACCCTAAATGGCCATAAGGATGTCAGTTTGTCAGAGATCTTCAAAGAAAATGAGAAAATTGAAGTAAGAATAAGAGACTTCGACATTGACTGTGCTCTGGATGAGGGAACACCAATGAACATTATGACAAAAAGCACTTGGGAAACCCTAGGAAGGCCTACTCTGGTCCCTTCACTAGGAACCATCGGATTGTTTAAAGGAAAAATGGCAACCCTATGTGGCAGAATTACCCAGATAGCTATGAGTGCCCATGGAACTTCGACATAGGAAGAATTCAAAGTTATTAAATTTATTGAGGACCATGCCCCATTACCAGCTTTGTTAGGCAGGATCTGGATTGAAAAAGCCCAGATCTGGAGAACAAAAGAAAAGGACGCTCTAGAACAGAAGAAGCAAGAACTCATGGAATTTTTGTCTAGAAGGATCTCCTACTTGATGAAAGAACAAGAGGACATACCTAATCCATTGAACACCAGGGACTTGGGTATCGAAGTTATAAGAGCATTAGAGGAACTATAGAAGACCAAAATACCTAATCCATATGATGAAGGAGTATTACCTTTGGATCTGAAGAAAGAACCTAAGCAGTGCGAAGTGACTATGTCAAGAGAAGATAAGAATCAGAATGGCAAAAGGATGACCGAGACAAAGCTCACAGGAAAGAAAGCTAGAAAGTTAAGTAAGAAGAAGGCGAAGATGGAAAAACTACAAAAGAGTCCAGATGAAACTTCACAAAAAGAGAAATTGCAGAAATCGAGCTTCCCTGAGATATTATAACAACGACATGGGTCACTTCGCCATTGGAAGCCAATATGTCTGTTCGACTGCCGCTCCGAACGGGTCGAAAAACAATTATGGGTTACCACTAGACCGTTGGACAACACCATAATGGATAGAACGGAGTTAATGAAGGCCCCATGTCCGTTGCAAGCAGACCATTGCTGAGATTGCCTATTTAGCAGGTCGCGCCATGCCCGAAGAACACTTTTTCCAATTAAGAAGTTGAAGCTCGCAGAATTATCCAGTGTCTACAGTGATCGTCCCACCATTTTTATTTATCCCAGTACAGTGCTTAAGACCAGTGTGACCCCGATTATTTTCCTTGAGTGTATATGTCCGATGAGCTCAGCGCAGCTGAAGAATCTGTAAGAGAGGTACTCGCTAGCCTCAGAACCGAACGAGTCATGTCGGAAAGAGGGTTGTCTACGGGTTTGTAGGCATCATCGACGAGAGGAACTCAAGCCTCCCCATCGACTGCTCGAGCAGGAACATCTCGAGTCAACGCAGAAAGAAGAACTAAGCATAAAGAAGACATAACCAATGCAAAGTTAGTATCATCCATCCTACCAGCTTACATACCCCCTATGAGCGGTGCGATTAACCAGGACATTGTCCCTCGAGACTTTGAATACACCCTAGTCACTGCTTATCTACCAAAAGGAGTACGCACCTACCACACAGATCGAGACAAGGTTGCGACGTTGAAGTTTTGCGACTTCAACCTGGGAGACCGTAAAGATTACAGCATGCTTGCCCCGTACAAGTACTTAACTAGAACCAAGGGAAAAAATTCCAAGATCGTCCCTCCACAATGGATGATGAACCTCGAGCAGTCTACTTTTCTCAGCGTCATGAAAATCCTGCACTTCGGAAGACACCAAGAGGTGAATACTTGTGTAAAACTACTACTAGCAAGTTACCATGGAGGATACCCGTGGGTAAACCGCCGCATAACTGTTGATCCGACGCTGATCAATAGATCACCGGGCTTAGTATGTAGGGCCCTGATCCCCAGGATTACTACCCTGGAAAGACCGCAGACCATGCTCTTTCACAGAAGATTAAAGTAGCTTATGGAAATGTCGAGAAGGGAACGCGAGGCTATAAGGTAGTCTCTATCGAGAGTGGCACAGTGCGCCTTGCATGCCAACTGATAGAAGGGAAATTGGTACGTAAGAACATACCAACTCAAGTATTAGGCTTCGTAGTTGACCTCGCAAGAAAATGCGTAGAGGGACTACAGATGAACTGGGCGAAGTACCTGGTCAACCAACTCGAGATTGTCTGCAGAGAAGCCCAGGATCAGGGGCATGAATTCCATTTTAGCTAGCTGCTAATACTGATCGATTTTGTTGCATGGGAGTTACCGGAAGGCGCAACCTTCTCGGACCTCGACCCTTTTGAGCCCTTAGCCGCGAAGTTCAGTACTTTATGGTACTCGAACGATATGAACAAACAATGGAAATCAATTGTCGTTTTTCATACATACTATAACCAACTGAAAGCAGCCATCGGGGGTGAACCTCGCATAACCCCGAACACTTTACAAAGGTTCTGACCTCTGATAAAGTTCAATGCGGATCGCCACTTTATATAACTAACTCCATGCGCTGATGAACGCTAGGAACAACTTCATTCCTATTATAAGATGACAGAAGAAGACCTAGAAGAAATCACCAAGGAATGGTCGGCGAACCTCCTTATCTCAGCAGATCCACCAGATATGTCTGACATCGATAGCCCAGAAGCTGCACAGAATACACCTGGGCCCAGTAAGGCAAAGAAAACTAAGAAGGATGAGGAAATCCAGGACGTCGATAATAGATCTGTAAGGATGAATTCCACCACACCTGATCACAGAGGTAATAACGAAGACTTCGAAGAAGTTGAACAAAGGACAGAGGCCGAAGTAGAGATCATAAAGAAAAGAAAGGGTTCACCTTCAGAACCTTCTTCCAAGAAGAAGTCGAAAGCATCTGTGACTAAACTGACGACCACACTCACCCCAGACAACTTCAACTTTCTCCTCACGACTATGAATGAAGCTATCGAAGAGATAACAAAAAAACAGGTAGCTAAGCAAGAGGCCATGTACAACAGAATTGAAATCGATCTCCAAGGAATAAAGCAAGCACTTCAATCAAGCCACGCAACTTCCACTGCGCCCCTACCAGAAGGAACAACAAAAGCAAGAGATGAACTAGTTCAACTCCGCAGGATTGCTGACACAATTGAAGTACGCCTTTGGAAAGCAGAAGAAGCAACAATGCAGGCCACCCAGACCCTAAAGCAAGCACAGGAGGAAATCATAGAGCAGGGCCGAGCTGCACAGCAAGAGAAGGAGGCCATCCAAGTGAAATTTGACGAAGACAGAACACAAATGCAAAAGGAGAAGGAGCAGCTTCTCGCGAAGCAAGTTGGGATCGAAGAAGCTGTCAACAGAGCATTTCGCTCTATGACCGGATTAGAGAAGAAGATCGAAGAACCCTTAGACCGTCAAGTGATGAAGCTTGTTGAAGTTATTCAACAACTTCAACAAAGAGTCGTGGACTGAGAGCTTCAGATCATCCCAAGCACCCCGTAAGAAGAGCGCGACTAGCGAGAAATAACTGCTCGGAGTACAGTAGAAAGGATTAAAGCACTCACCGAAGAATGCAAACAATTAAGTAGCAAAAGTGCGCAGATACTTGAGAACCTAACCGAGAACCCATAATTGCATAAACTGGAGTCGCAGCTCCAGGAAGCGAAGCAGCATGTAGATAGAGTTCAGATGCAATTGAAGGCCCTCTCAACCATAGAGAAAATGAAGCGATCCCACGAGCAATGCGTCGCACAGCAGTAGATCCACATGATCCAGAGCAAGGTAATGGAAGTAACTCAACAACTTCAATATTTGCAGGATAAGGCATGTCAGCTATTCTTAGATATTGAGAACCAAGGAATAGAGTTGGAACAGATCGTGACTACAACAGAATAACGCCTAGAAGGACTAGTCAATAACGCACTCATCCAGGAGTTCTCCGAGCAAGAGGAAACCGTAAAGTAGCAGGTCGAAGCGGCTCGAGCCAAACTCGAGGAGTTTGAAGCGGAATTTATCAGACCTGAGTGACTCGGGACAAGTCACAGTTGAGTGTTGGGGGCATGTTGGCCCTTGACCAAGCTTTGAAGAATAGTTGGTCATATTTGACCATTTTTGGGACTGCGACAACTTGCCAAAGATGGAGCGCAATGCGAAGCGGAAATTAGGGAAACTAGACCTATTTTTGGGTCCCTTTAGGGTTTTGGGTTGATGTAACGGGAAAGGGATGTCGGCCCGTGGGTTTACCCACACTTAGGCCCATTTTGTAATCTATAAATAGATACTTAGGCAATGTAAGTAGAGGAGGGTAGTACATCTATGTGATGTATAGCTAAAGGCTTAGTGCTAGTAACTAGATCTGTGTGATCGGATGTATATTGCAAGCGCTCTGTGCATGATTGTAAAGAGATTGAAAAGCTAAGTGCAAGTTGTTGTAGCTTTGTGCTGAAGTGCAAGGAAGAAGGATCTAGCGAGCTGCATAGATCTTCTGTCCTGTGAGAAGTAAGGGTCATTGAAGCTCTGTGCTGTAACCGCTTGACCGAGATAATATAAAGAATAAGACTTTGTGGACGTAGCCCCAGGGTGGGGGTGAACCATGGTAACTGTGTGTATTGTGCTCTGTGCTTTGACCTAATGTGTTTATCTCCTTCTTGGATAAGTGCTTGATGTGATTAAATAGATTTAGTTATGCTTTGTTCCTCTGAGATAGGAATGAATGATAGATCTGATATATAAGATGCTTGGTGCTTGATCTGCTAAACCCGTTATGGTTAAGTGCTGAATTATCTTAGATTTAAGTATATACTGCGATGCTCTGTGTTACCTGCGAAGTGTTGTAAGGGTTGAATATTGATAGATAAACCATGCTAGATAATTGCTAAGTGTTATAATCACAGATCTGTGTCCCAGCTAAGGTTGTAGACATCTGAGTCTTGCAACCACCCCTGCCTCTACCTCGGGTGAGACTTCATCTGCTTCGCAGGTGTTGCCGAAAGGGCCGGTAGTTAAGGTTTTGTTGGTGCGCTCTTGAGCGTTGAACCTTGGGTCTGCCCCTGTGCCAACAGTGATGCAAATACTCTAATTCAAGAATTTTAAATGATATCCTCATTCATTTTCTCAACTATTTTCTAAATGATTTTATGAATGTCCCCCACATATCTTTATTCCCACATATCTTTATTCTCATAGATTTAAAAAGAAACGAGTGCTTATTTAACGTTATTCCCAAGGAAACATATTTTAATTGTTCACGTATCACATGAAAATTGGTGAAGTAGTTATGGAAGTGGATACATTCATAAAACCATGCCATGCATGTAAAGACAAATATTTTACAAATATATGTACAAGGTTTAAGAAATCACTATTTTTACGTCACATGTAAAAGATATATAAAGCATATTTTGATAAGTTTTGGAGGTATTTATTTAAATTCATACTTCTAACATTTATTTAAAGTATTACTTTAAGTTATTAAGTTATTGCAACTTTATTGGATGAAAGTGATAAGTGGGTTTGATTAACGCAATTTTGTATGAAAGCAAATTTGGTTTACAATATTGGTGTTCTAACATTTATTTAAAGTATTATTTAAGTTATTGCAACTTTATTGGATGAATTATTGGATGAAAGTGATAAGTGGGTTTGATTAAGGCAATTTTGTATGAAAGCAAATTTGGTTTACAATATTGGTGAAGTAGTTATGGAAGTGGATACATTTATAAAACCATGCCATACATGTAAAGATAAATATTTTACAAATATATGTACAAGGTTTAAAAAATCATTATTTTTACTTGACATGTAAAAGATATATAAAGCATATTTTGATAAGTTTTGAAGGTATTTATTTAAAGCCATACTTCTAACATCTATTTAAAGTATTACTTTAAATTATTGCAACTTGGATGAAAGTGATAAGTGGGTTTGATTAAGTCAATTTTGTATGAAAGCAAATTTGGTTTACAATCTTGAACATAGGAAGGTGAGTTTTTACAAATTACCAATTTCATAATATTGATATCAAGAGATTGAGAATAGTGATGTCTCATTATCCAGGAATGTCGTTGCTTTTAGTCCTTGGAAGTGATTGAAACGACCATCTCGTTGATGCAACATAGATAGATCCTTCTTTGGGGCACGCCAACAATGGATGCATGTTGTTCCTTTGGGTGCAAGCTTTAACAACAAGAACATCAATAAAATCATAAACTTTGATAAATTTGTATTGTGGTACTATTTTTTAATAAAGTCATAAACTCTGATAATTTTGTATTGTGGTACTATTTTTTAATAATCAGATAGATCCTTCTTCGAGGCACACACACAATGRATRCATGYTGTTCGTTTGGGTGCAAGCTTCAAGCTTTAACATACTCTGATAAATTTGTATTGTGGTACTATTTTTTAATAATCAGATAGATCCTTCTTCGAGGCACACCCACAATGGATGCATGTTGTTCCTTTGGGTGCAAGCTTTAACAACAAGAACATCAATAAAGTCATAAACTCTGATAAAGATAGATCCTTCTTCGAGGCACCCACACAATGGATGCATGTTGTTCCTTTGGGTGCAAGCTTTAACAACAAAAACATCAATAAAGTCATAAACTCTGATAAATTTCAATAAAGTCATAAACTCTGATAAATTTGTATTGCATTAACAACAAGAACATCAATAAAGTCATAAACTCTAATAAATTTGTATTGTAGTACTATTTTTTAATAATCAATTGAAACCTTAGTATCAGGGAGGGACATTGCCACATGTGGCTTGTTTCAACAAGAAAAATCTATATTTGAGGTCCATACTTGTACAATTTAAAACCAGGGACTAATAAAATTATAAAATATATAAATACAAAACTAAATGAAATCGTATATGTGAAAGCAAAGAAATAATAAATATTAAATTAATAAATTGTTATAATCAATGTGAAAATGCTCTTGTAAAAAGTAAGAATCTCTAACAAATATTTTTGGCTATTCCAAAACTAAATGAAATCCTAAATAAATAAATAAAATATTATAATCAATGTGAAAATGCAAGAATCTCTAACAAATATTTTTGGCTATTCCAAAACTAAATGAAATCATAAATAAATAAATAAAATGTTATAATCAATGTGAAAATGCTCTTGTAAAAAGAAAGAATCTCTAACAAATATTCTTGGCTATTCCAAAACTAAATGAAATCTAATATATGAAAGCAAAGCAATAATAAATACTAAATAAAAAGAAAATGTCATAATCAATGTGAAAATGCTCTTATAGAATGTAAAAGTAAGAATCTCTAACAAATAATAAATACTAATTAAAAAGAAAATGTCATAATCAATGAAAATGTGCTTGTAAAAAGTAAGAATCTCTAACAAATATTCTTGGCTATTCCAATTGTTTCATTTTTTATGTCACTTATGGTTTCCATCACTTTTCTAAAATAAATCTTCACTTTTGTTGTACTTATTTTGAAACCATGTTGAAATTTCCAATAGTCTTATTTTTCAATCCTTTTTTTGACTCAATTTTTCAAAATTTATTTTAGGGTTTACATAGAATGCTAAGAGGATGACGGATGATCATTAAGAGTTAAGTCTGGATATCCAAGTAGTCAGATGTAAATTTTAGTTATCATTAAGAGTTAAGTCTAGATATCCAAGTAGTCAGATGTAAATTTTAGTGAGGTCGATTCTCCTGGTTTCGGGTTCCGACTGTGGATAGAAGAATGGACAGGACGAACTGCTAACTCAGACGAAGGATGGCAGAATGACTCACAGTTACTCGTTCCAAAGTTCCTGGTGGATGTCGCTGTTCACGGCTAGACAGTGGTTGGAGAATTGCCATACTCCATAGAACGAACCCCCAACACGGCTCAACTCATCAACTTTTAATGCATTCACCTAGGTCGACACTTGTCTTCCTGGAGCTGCATGCACTACATTTGCATTCGTTCCCCTTTCCCAGGAACTTAGGACAACACTCATCAATTGTCCACCTTAGCCTTTAGGAAACAATAATAAATTATTATCCCCTTTAGAGGTAAGCTCCCTAGCTTAGCCCCCAGGATCACACACTTAGCCTCCTCCCTTACCCAACCTTGTGGAAGCTTAGTCCCCCATCACTCTTTCTTCGTGGTCGGTATGCACGCAATGATGTTTATATTTTATTAATGATATGCATAATTACATATACAAAATTAGGCTCTTGGCCTTTAACACCTAGGCTCTCCGACCTAGTAACACATAAGCCCACCAACTTATCAACACTCGGGTCACCAGCCTACAAAACATGTTTACAATTTATAAATACAACTGGGGCTCGTTCTTGGGGATATTACAATCCCCTCCCCTTATTTTTGCAATGTCCTCAATGCAACTCTTTACACAACATCAACAAGATTTCCAAAATCTTCAAAAAGATGTGGGTATTATGCTCGTATAACATCCTCATGCTCCCATGTGGCATCCTCAGGACCGTACCAGGTCCATTGGACCTTTACAAGCCCTATGGCTCGATTCCGGAGCTATTTTCTCTTCTGGTCCAATATGCGCATCGGATGCACTTGCAAGACGCCTTCTTGCTCCACTTGAATCACATTCCAACCGATTACATGATTAGCATCAGATATATATATTTCTTAAGCAATGAAATATGAAACACATTATGTACCATCATGGATGCACGTAATGCAAGCATATATGAAATGTATATATATGTATATACATGCAATTCTAATAACATTATAACCTATATACAAGATACACAACATACAATAAATAGAGAATTATACTTATCTTTTGATTTGAGAAGACCTTCCACCCCTGAGCATGGTTATGACTCCATCGGGGCAATGGCTTCCCAAGATAGACATGGGCCACGATCCATATCCAAATGGTCTAGGCCAAACCTCGACAACACTCCATCCAACCAAACCTCAACATCACTCCAACCAACGGTCTCTCCTTCCCCACATGCATGTCCCACCCTAGGAGTGTGCACCTTCACTGTCACACAGTCCATCGGTTGTTACACCTCCCTTTCATTGGGCTTCAGCAACAGGTCGGACCGGAAGTCTTAGAGCACCGTGGCTCCCGGAGTTCCAACTGCCCTCAGAGATTTCCAATCAGCATCTTCCCCGAGCTACTCTTTGTAGTCAACATTCTAACTTTAATCAACATCATCTCATCTGCATCACCCACATGCAATTATCATAAGAAACATAAAATAATTCATTTAGGAACTCCAAATTAGTTCAAAAAGGAATTCAACTTTTTCCCCAAAACAGGAAATTCCATTTCATAATTCATCTTGGTTGTTGCCATATTATGAATGCAACCATCCTTGTGGTTTTCCACAGGCACCAAACTGCATACCATTTTTCTTGTAATGCTTCCTCTTGCATACAACCAACAAATTCTCAGTATTTGTTGTACATCATAATTCAATATGTACAACACCTTATGCAATGATCTTAGAATTGCCTACACCTAGAAATTCAATCACAATTACCAAACAACTTAACCAAATAGAATGACTCATCATTCTATGCATATGCATGTTCATAATTAATAACAATAAGTTCATTATTTCAATTTTCTGAACATAATTTTTTTTGTAGTCTCTATTCCTATGACTACCTGGCTTGCAACTTTCCTGTTGCAATGTTTAACAGTTCCTAAAATGTTCTCAACTTCATGAGTTAGCGAAATTTCAGCCATTAGTATAATTATTTCCATGCAATAATATATATGCATGTACTTATAAACACATTCAATCAATGTATTTAGTATACAATTCTATCACTTACTATGCATGAGTATAATTCTCAATGCATAATTAATCAACACACCTTGCATTGAATTACATGATGCTCTTTATCTCAGTCATGTATCTCACCATCTGTGAGTTGGAATTCTGGCCAATGTGTTGACACATTCTCCACACACTTCCTATTGTCTTCCCAATTAATTGGATGCCTTCCTTTTTGACCCGAACACTACACCAAGAATATAATTTTGTGGTGTTCATTAGTGTTAGCAAAAAGGTTGCAGCCCAAGTTTTATTTAAAAGTAGGAAACTTTTAGTACCTGTGTGGCTCATAACCTTTCCATATCCATACCTTGCCATATCCAACCAGGTCATGGTCTCATACATGACTAGCTTGCCGACATTTATTCCCATAACCAGTTCTTATCTTTAATTCTTTGGTTACTACCCCATAACCAAATTAACGTGACATTCTACTATGTTAGTGTATGCATTCAAAATCTAAAAAGATTTGAATTAATACAGGCCTCCAGCCTTTACCACATCCAGTGGTATGCATTCAATAATATAATCATGTGATTTTATAAAATAACTCTGGCTGAGGAAATTCTTACCTAAATTTCCTTTCAGCAATTATGCAAAAAGAGTAATACAAACTCATACGTGCATGACTGCCATTAATAAATTTTATACTACCTGAAATTCTGAAGGCAGTAGAAGCTTTCCTGCTTCTTTTATCAAACTTATAACCAACACTTCAACTCTCTTTTGCTTCACTCCTTATGCAACAACATCACCAACAACACTTGCAAACATGCAAGCATTCTTTCCTCTGGATGACCCAGCAAGCCATACCATACTTTCTGCCACATAAATTGCAACAACTTATTTCCCGTGTGCAAATTTTCCTTGTTGATCCCAGAAGTCTTCAATTCAACCCGGATTCCTGAGTCTTCTTGTGCTCTCATTGTAGTCATTGTACATGACTATCTCTGCCTGGAGCACTTTCGATGTAGTGCCCCTACTTCAGCGGGGTCTGCTGATCGCCCGGTTAAAGGATCTTTCAATCTTCTGAGTCGAATTGACTCTTCGGGCTCATGATTGAACCCAAAAGAATTATACGCAGGCCCCCTTTTCTCCTGTGTGC
The DNA here is from genome assembly GCA_009831015.1 of Picea engelmannii. Classification (NCBI taxonomy): domain Eukaryota; kingdom Viridiplantae; phylum Streptophyta; class Pinopsida; order Pinales; family Pinaceae; genus Picea; species Picea engelmannii. The sequence goes on from ML808763.1 coordinate 53,600, forward strand.
AGGCCTCGACAGACCTGCGAGCTTATTCCTGCACGCTTCCAAAACTCCAAGTTTTAGGTGCTAGTCCCTTTTTCATTATCCCTTTCCTTCATAAGACCGTGGGCTATGACCTCACGTAAGTGTGTGATTGCGAGTACAGGCAAGAGTGGTTTTAGACCAACTCGTTTTTCGCCCCATAATTCACCTTCATCTGCCACCTATCACTTTGTTAAAACCGTGGTATAAATTGCGGCCCGCTCTCATATTTTTAACATCCGAGCAAGTTCCGGCCCCGCAATTCTTCCCGACCGTCGATCTCTCACTTTCGACGATGATCCGTGATCAACGACTGTTGTCTATCCTTTACCTGCCTCTGGCCAACTATCCAATCAACGACCTTTTCTCCTTTCATGCACAATCTCAGATCTTCGTGATCCATTGACACATAGCTCCCTTCCAAACCAACGACTACGATTGGTTCCGACTCTCCGCCCCTCAGAAGTTTCAAATCTCAACTATCTGCTTTGCCCCTATGGAAATCTTCCGAAGTGGAAGATCTAATGACACATGTCCTCAACAATCGGATGGTTCTGATGAACTCCGACTCTTGTCGACCAAGACCAGATCAACGGTCCTTCGACCTCCTCCTCGATCAGCGATCGAGATCTCCTTCGGGACTTCGGCTCTTTCATCCTCTGCTTTCCTCCAGAGTGGTTCGTACCCGGAGTTCCATATCTGGAGCCATGCGTCCACTTTCAGGTCAATGACCAAGATTTACTTCAGTTGTTTCTCCTCCTCCTTTTCCACAAACTTCTGAAGTTGTGGATCTTACGCCACCTGTCCTCCTTGACGATGGACGGTCCCAAATCACTTCGGGACTTTGACAAGTCCACTTCTCCTGCGCACACTAGGGTTAAGTCTCGTGTGCTTACCTCCGAATCCAACAGTTGTTGGTCCTTCATGCTCAGACCTAACAGATGGGATCCGTTCCTCTCATCTGCGCTTCCTTTGTTCTGCTGGATGCTAATCTAACAGTGTAGGCTCTTCCCTACAACTGATATGACGACTGTTGTCTCTCCTCCTCCTGAGATTTTGACTTCTTCCGCCTTGGAAGATTTGTCAGTGTTCAAAGGCTCTGGCCTTTGACCTTTCTCCTGCATGTCCGCCTCTTGGATCTTATCTTCGCTCTCGTAAGCGTTATCTCTTCTGAGATTTAGGAATTAGAATGAGTCCTTCCCCCATGCACTCCTTGTGTTATCTCTTCTGAGCTTTTTTATTTACTCAGTATCCTAAGGGTCTCGACCCTTCTGTTTCCTTTCAAAGGAAAACTTCGTGCCCTCCTGGCAACCTTCTGCTCAAAGCACACCTTGCTGAGCGTTTTCTACAGAGTGTTCAACAACTTTGTGAGTATCTTCCTCTGATACTCTTATCCCTGAACTCGATAAAGAGTTCTCTCTGTGCACACTTGCACTCGCTCGATGCCCACCTGGCAGAGACCTACAAAGTTCTCAGTGACTCTTTCTCTCTCTGAACTCAACACAAAGTTCTTCCTATGCACTCCTTGCAGTTATGTTGATGAAATTTCAACGATATCTCTTTTGAGCTTCTCTGAGGTTAACTTACCTCTATCAACACACTCCTTGAAGACAATGTGCACTGCTTGCACTCAAAAACTCAAAGAAGAGAAACAATTGAAACTTATTCAATACTTCACCAGTTTACGAATTCAGACCAATCTGATTTAAGAAAACGTTTAGATTTCATTTTTTTCTTCCGAGCTCTTCTCCGCTCTGTAATCATTTTCAAGCACTATCTCCTTTCTCTCAGTCCCCAATCATTGTGATCACGGGCCATGACCAAGTGCTAGACCACTGGGTGCTTACTGGGGCCTTCAGCCTTCGGCTTCAGAAGATTTCAAAGCACCACACAACAATCTCTCAGAGTTCCAGATTATTGAACTCGTGAAGTAGGGCGGATCAACCGTCCACGTCTACTCATCATCTGACGACTGACACTTACTATGAAACCTCATGTGTCTGAGTTCCGGAACTTTGAAGCTTTGGGACTTCGGAGGATTTCACATCCGCGCATCCGAACTGTTAATCTCCGAACATTCCCAATCACCTTTGGTGATTCCATTACGTCACATCACTTAACATTTTCCAATTGCGGGGGCATGCAACGGTGGTTTGGAGTAACCCGCCTTTCATCCCACAATTCTTCTGACGCTAACACGTAACCCCTCGGTGAAACCGCGGTTTGGATTGTGGGACCGCCTTGGATAATTAACTTTCGTGCAACTTGGGTCCCCGCAATGCCTTTTGGCCATTGATCTTGATGTATCGTGATCAACGCCACTGTGGGTCCCTCGAACTTTAACTACGTTACATAACCTAGGGCACCACTAACCCTGCTCATACAAGATGCCACATGGTAGAATACTAGCAGCTGACTTGTGGCCCAATCAGATGGGTGTCACACATCACATTTCATATGGAATTTCAAAATTCTACGGGTTCAAAACCCACTGAAACATGGCGCACAACCCATGTGTCCACGTCAAACCAAGTGACATCACCATGCCACGTCACTTCGGAGTTTCAGACTTCAGCCCTTCTCTTGTTTCTGGCATCAGACTTCACTGAAGTCGCGAAGTCCGAAGGGCTTCTAGGTTAACCCTTTTGCACCTTCCCCAGATCTGACAGTCGTAAGGGATTTCCCTTCCTTCCAAACAGATCCTAAGGTCCATGTTACTCTGCATCCCAATACCACGTCTATCGTGGTTTTACAACACCGCTAGTCCTCTTGAGCTTCATAACACGACCAAGGTAACTTCTTGGCACTCAGGAAGGTTCCGAGGTTCGAAATTGCTCCTCCAGACACAATTTCCTCTTGAAACCTTGGGTCCAATGACCACTTATCCAGCCCATTCAGGCTCAGTGTTTGAAACCATGGGTATGAACTCGAATTTTGTCTACTTCGACAACAATTATTTCCGAATTTTTTGCTTCATTTTCCACTAACATGGCCCATCCAGGCTCAATGTTGAAAACCTTGGCTCTGATACCAATTTGTAACATACCCAACCACCAACAGGTCGGGCAACGTTACCAACACAACCTTAACTTAGCCTTTAAATATTTGATATCAATTTGTAACGTCCCCAACTATCAACCCCACTGTCAGGCAACGCTACTACGTGGAACATTCCCATAAATTTATATATAACATGCATATTAAATCGAATAAACTCATTTAACATAGAGTTACTGCCATCATACAGACTTAAACATAATTAACAATAAATATCATTGCAACATAATACATGATAATATTACAAGCATCATAGACATGCATTTTAATTGAAATTAAACACATAATGATACTTATCTTTGAAACTATAGTAACTCCACCAACTATGTGCAGACCTTCCACGGACCTCCCAGCGATAGACCACGCTACTCATCACGCTCAATAGTGGGTCACCCCCGAGCTGGGACTAAGCTCCACCCAAGGCAAGGGAATCCTAGACTAGGCTGAGGTTACAAAAAAACTGCACAGTGCAACCAGAAGGATCCTCTCTAGGAGCCTTCTTATGCCCACTACTCACAGACTTTCATTCCCCACATGCCTGTTCCACCCAGGATTATACACCTTCACAAGAACAGTCCATCGGTGCTTCACCTTCGTCTCTAGGTCTCGGAAACAGGCTGGATCAGGAATTCTCGGAGCTCTGTAGCTGGTGCTAGACTCTCTCCGGGAGAAAACCACTTCCCAACAGACTCTCTCACCTAGAGAGAGCTACTCACAGTCCTGACAACCTGCCTCTTCTACCACATGTCTCACAACTTGCTTCTTCAGCACACTCCTCGACTCAACTCCAGCCAGGTGAGGACAAAAACAATGGTTCAACACTCATTCCCACATGGATGACAGTAGCAATGACAGATGGGCATGGCACCACAGGCGACAACAATCCACGCTAAAACATGACACGACTAAGGCGATTACCCAGGTGTCGGGTTCCTCAGAAGACACAGAACGACTCACAGATTACTAGTTTCAGGATGCGTGACCATGCAAAGGTCAAACAGGTTAGACGGTGGATCAGTCCACGATTTTTTCCCACTGATTTTCAAGGTGCGTGACCATATAACAAAACGTAGAGGTCGTTTCTCCTGGTTTTAGGTTCCCACTGTGGATAGAAGAATGGACAAGACGAACTGCTAACTTAGACGGAGGATGGCAGAATGAATCACGGGTTACTCGTTCCAAGGTTCTTGGTGGATGTCCCCGTTCACGGTTAGATAGTGGTTGGAGAATCGACAGACTCCACAGAACAAACCCCAAACACGGCTCAACTCATCAGCTTTTAATGCATGCGCCTAGGTCGACACTTGTCTTCCTGGAGCTGCTTTCATTCGTTCCCCTTTCCCAGGATCTTAGGACAACACTCATCAATTGTCCACCTTAGCCTTTAGGAAATAATAATAAATTATTATCCCCTTTAGAGGTAAGCCCCCTAGCTTAGCCCCTAGGCCCACACACTTAGCCTCCTCCCTTACCCAACCTTGTGGAAACTTAGTCCCCCATCACTCTTTCTTCATGGTCGGTCTGCATGCAAGGATGTTTATATTTTATTAATGATCTGCATAATTATATATACAAAATCAAGCTCTTGGCCTTTAACACCTAGGCTCTTCGGCCTAGTAACACATAAGCCCACCAACTTATCAACACTCAAATTAAATTATTTCACACATGAAAAATAATATTAAACAACCAAATAATATCATTTATCCATGATAAAAACTATATCAAAATATTAAAAAAATCCAAAAAATCTTTCTTATTAAAGCACAATAAAGAATTATAGCAAGTATACATGAGATTTATTCAAGGCATTATAATTATTAGGAGAAATTGGAGACAATAGTTGATTATGCCAATAGTGTTTTTCATATTATTCCATTTCTAATGGTTCCAATGAGTTCACAAACCAATAAGCTTCACAATTCAGGAGAAAATTGATCAAATTCGTCAAACAACAAAACTGTGCAAAAAACGTCCAGGCTTCACAAAAAACAATACTCTACTCAAATTGAAATCCATCAACTTGCTCCTAATCCTTTATATATATTCTTTTAAGGCACATATTTACTTGCATGTGATTAAGCCTTGGTTGAATTAATACGATCCGCCAAAATGCCAAATTGAATCAATTACGCACTGAAACCAAATCATTGGCAAAAAGGACGAAATCTTTCAAAACCCAAATTTAAGTCTACCAGAGGAGGGAGATAATTTCAATAAGTGTAGGTGAGTGTATAAATAATCAAATAAAAATGTGATAAATCAACCCAAGATCATGAATCAAGCCATCCATAAGGAAAGGATATCCTACTCTCAAACATAGACCAAAATAATTCATCACCAAAGTAATCAAAACCAAAGGAAGTGAAGAGGCCAATATAATTACACACCATCATCAAAGGATAGTAAGTTTTCAAGTTTTCAATCATAGGACCCCAGGGCAAGACTAAGAAGCACAAAATAAGATCTAACAATAAAATAGAACAAGTTCAAAATTTAATAGGGGGCCCCTTTATTTTTTTTCAAAATTGAAGGGGAAGTTGTTGTAGGAATCAACACAAACCAAGAGTAGTTGGAAGATATCCGTTCAATCACTAATACACCTCTCAATTTTTGAGCATCTGGTAGAAATATCATTCGTATGAAAAGTACCATTTAAAACAAATATTCATGTGGAAATTAAATGGTTCGACCAATGCTAGATGAATGACAACTGATGTTAGAGGTAGACCCCTTTTAGTTGGAGTGTTAATCATGTTCAATGCCAGAGTTAGTAGGATCAAGAGAGAATCAAGACGAATCATGACCTTTGAAAAGGATAAGTTAAGGACATTTTGCATAAGCTAATTAAGATACATTTTGAAGAGGAATTTTACCATTTCATCCAAGATCTTGTTAGGTTGTTTTGTTAACAATAAATTCAATTATCATTGGAATCAAATTTTGTAGAAAATTGTGCACAGTTACATTATCTCTCTACTTACTTTAATATTATTATTTTTGAAGGATTAACTCCTACTTGTGATATATGATGAAAACATTGTTGCATTGAGAGGTGTTCTACAATCCAGTATGGGGGAGATGTTGTTACGTTACATAACATAACATTACATTAAATTTAAAAAAAAATAAAAGTTGGCTCAATTACTCTTTGAACAATCACACGCAAATCAACTCCATTACACATTACACATATAATAATTGCTTTTGGGATTGAGATTACAACTTCCACGTGGATTGAGGTGAACACAAATTATCACCAACTATTATGCAGATTGAAACATGGTTTTACTATAGCCTTCATGGCATATGTTTGGGATTATATATTTAAAATGATAAGTTTAAACTTTGAAATGAAATAGAGGATCTATGGATTATATATTTAAAATGGTAAGTTTAAACTTTGAAATGAAACAGAGGACCGGCCTTGGAAATTGGAAGCTCGCTCTCAAAACAATAATGGTAAGATATACTAAGCTCAGTTTCAAATTCCACCTAGATATGAAATCATACATATATATTCTAACCTTTGAAGGCTCATATCGGTATATCACGATTGGTATACTATAATTGAT